>CAJNIZ010044074.1:0-52525 GCA_905231905.1 Symbiodinium pilosum
TTGTCCGCAGACTGCTTGCATAAACGCCTAAACCCTATACACCCAACACCCCAGAGTCTAATGCCCTACACTGTGTTCGAGTAGAAACGAAGCCTGAATTGCGCAGGGCGGCACTGCCGTGGAAGACGAAGGCTCTGACTTGGGTTTTATGTTTGACGTTTAGGGTTGAGGGTCTAGGGTTTTAGGGTTTGCTTGGGGAGTTCTGAGGGTCCGATGATAACGTACACAGTATGTGGGTCGCTGTATCAGGGTCCATTGTTGAAGCAGACCCTCATTGGAGATTAATGGGCAATTACACAGAGACTCCAACTCGCCAACGTACAGGTAATATTTACAGAGCCAAATTGGAGCGAACATGAAATAGAACGTGAACATGTGCAGGGTTTGTAGGGGCAAATACCGAGATTGTGGTCTCGATTCCTTGTGTGATAATGGTATAGGGCCCTAAAGCCTGAACCCTATTTAGGCAAGTCTTAGGCTTCTCAGTTTCTTGAGGGATCCCGCATGCTTCACACCAAGGCCGCGAGACGCACACCTCCCAAGCCCCTAAGAAAAGCAACAAGTACCGCAAACCTCCAAGCGCCCAACACAAGAAGAAACCCCAAACTCTAAGCCCCAAACCTTTTTCTCCGCCTCCAAAGAAGAAGAACTCAAAACTCCACCCCAGAACCCCAAATATAACCCCTACATGGTCTCGGACACAGCCTCCTACAATCCCTGTAGAGCCCCCATATCCCTTCCCTTTCTGTGGTGAATTCCTAAACCCTAAACCCTATAAGCCCTAAACCCTTTAAACCCTAAACGCTGTAAACCCTAAACCCTACAAACCCTAAACGCTGTAAACCCTAAACCCTATAAACCCTAAACCCAAATCTTGAAGTGGCCAGCCTGCACCCACTGACCTGGTAGACCTTAAACCCTACATCAGTTTCTATATATATATATATACCTTATAGATATAACAGATATGGTAGATTCCCAAGATTAGGGACCTCAATATGGACCCCAAAATGCTACAACCCTTTGTTATGGTGACCCCCAAATGGTACAGCTAATTGTGGGAAACCCCCAAACCCTAAACCCTAAACCCTTGAAAGGGTCCCTGCAAATGGGGAACTTTGTTTGAAGGCCGTATCTCACACGCTTCCCGCCCAGACGCTGAGCTTCGGCTCATTGCAACTCACCTCCCAGGATTTGTTTTAGGGTTTAGGGGTTTTGGTTTTCAGGGGTTTAGGGTGTGCATGGGGCTTTAGGGTTTAAACCCTCAACCCTAAACCCTAGGGTTCCCGGGGGTTTGGGTCTAAACCCTAAACCCTAGGGTTTTGGGGCCTAGGGTTCTGGGGTTTAGGGTTTAGGATTTAGGGTTGAGGGTCCCTTTGCAGGGAGGTTAGTGGCTCGGGTTTCTTAAAGGATCCAAAGCATGGAACATCTCTATTGTCTCCTAGTTGCCCCAATCTAGTGATGGGGGCCACTTTGGTGGTTCCCTTTTTTAGATCCTTTAGGATGTCTGGACTTTCTGCGGCGCTAGGAAGTCTTGGTAAGTATTCCACAATCCCGAAGGCCATGGCACAACCCAATCTATCCCAACTATGAACCTACTTGCGAAGTCCCCGTGACCCTTCAAAAGAATATTTCTAGAACCCATACATGGGGGAATCCAAATATTGACCTCTGTGAGGGGTTTAGGATTTGCGGTGGGTGCCAAGTTGCCAAAGGATGGGCTACATCCCAAAGCATCTTTAGACCCACAGTGTGCTAGTTGTGAGCTTGCACTACAATTTCATTAGATGTTGTGATTGGTTTCTCATGCGGGCGCCCCCAGGCTCATCTTCGCTCTGAGGTAGATGCTGCTTATAGCCTTGGAGCCTTGTGCTTGGGGCTCAGATCTGTACAACTTCAGGGGTCTTGATCGGGGTCCAGGATTTAAGTCTGCCTGTTTACGGCTTGAAGCCTGGACTGCATTCCTGGACGGAAGCTTCTTGTGGGGAATGATCTAAATACTCGACTCTTTCATTCATGAGTCCCCCTACTACCCATATGCTACACCACTGAGGTGCTATTGTAATTAGCATTCAGGACCGCTACTATCAAAATATTTTGAATTGACGGGGAACCGAGGGGGAAGTATAGGGGGGAAATTAGGGGAACCCAGGACTCTACGAACCGAAGGCCTGAGATGGATAGGGTTTATAAGGGTTTGGGGATAGCTGGCCCCACGGACCCAAATCCACAAATTCGCCAGTAGAGAAGCGCTTGCCAGACCCTAAGTACTCTTCATAGAACCCAACTACCCACAAACAGGACTTGCACAGACCCAACTTAAGGGTAGGTTTGGGGGTCCTGATTTACTGCAGTGTGCATTCATGCCCCTGCGAGATTAAGCCCGTCAACCTACCTCAAACAAGCATGGAAGCCGGCATAGGTCAATTTGACAAGGAGAGTGGTCAGTTGTCCTTGTAGCACCTTTTTTGGGCTTCCATGTTTGTTTGGGTAGCAGATTCATCGACATAACCACACTTAAGTTGAGCTGTTGATGTCATCCCTGTCCAAGGCAGAGATGATCCGCGTAGCGTCGAGAGCGCGGCGCAGCTCCCGCCACAGCTCCCGCAGAACTTCCCGGTCCACCGCTCCAGAGTCGGATCTTGGTCCTGGGGAGCCGGAATGGCAGCCTCCAAGCTGCGATCACCACCTCTCCCATAACTCCCACCCTGCCACTCCAGTTCGACAAGTGCACCCTGCCCGTCCGCGCCCTCGGCGTTCTAGCACACGGCCAACCCGTGCCAACCCAGAGCCGGTGCGCGCAGCGCCGCTGCCGCACCCAGCCCGGCAGGACTGCCCACCCACTGCACGCCCCCAGAGCCCTCCTCAACTGGGTACCCCGCGGAGACTCTCGTTGGAGTGTGCTGCGCTCACGCCTTCAACACCTTCGCCCCTCCAGTCGCCACAGCCAAGGCTTCAAGAGCATAGCCACAGCGGCCCGTCTGACGGCTTTTGGACTCCTGCCTCTCATCGGCCCAGCCCGGACCCTAGCTTCCGCAAAAGTGCAGTGCACCAAAGGGAAACGAGGTATATCCAATCTTGGCTTTAGTTTCGCTTTCTTTGAAGCAGCAAGCTAAGACACTTTCGGGAACCGTGAGGCTGGATGTCCAGCATTATTTTCTCTGGAAGCCCTTATGTAAAGCGCTTGCACTGCTCACTGGGCTAGAGCGGCTAAAGACCCCTCTTTCACTTCAGCAGTGATGTTTTATGGGAAGGCTAGCGAAGGGCCCGACACAATCCCGGACGGACCTTTAGTCAGTGTCCTGTTCATTTCATTAATTTGACGAATAAGCAGCAGAACACACCTATACCCACACACTCCGCCACTGATCGCTGCCAAACACACAAACCCTCAGAGTTACGAATTCTACTCTCTGTCCCTGTTTCTGTGGCAGCCCAGCCACTGACAAACTCAAGCCGAAAGCCCTTCGCATACCAATGTGCAAAGCACGATCACGTTCAAGATTCTCGCAATCTCATCGCCATTGTCATTGCCGTCGCTACTCTTTGGTACCTAAACCTTATAAACCCTAAACCCTGACGGATGGAGCCACAACTGTTGGACCAGCAATGCCTTCAGGGAGCCGTTGCGTATGTTCCATATCCACCATGCATACCCTCACCCCGCCGTCTAAAGGATCCCAAGCATGGAGCCAGCCCAAAGTGACTCCATTACTACACTGCGGAAACTAGGGGATTCTTGGAACAGTTCCACTTCTTGGATCCTTTAGGGGGCCTGGGACCCTAAACCCTAAACTCCAAACCGTCATCCCGTCATAGGATTCCCAAGCTCAGATTTTGAGCTACCCATGTAGTTAATTCATCCCCTAGCCCTGCACCCCAGCGCTGGGTCAACCTTCATATTAATTTGCAGTGTTTAGTTTAGTGTATTGACACTCTACACCCTAAATCCTGAGCCCTACACCTAATAGAAATGGAACCTATAATCCCGACTGCTATCCTCATGTGGAAGCCCTGAATTGCAGAGTGACTAAGCCTAAATGGTCGTGTTCACGAGTAGGCGGAACCCAACATGGATCGCACATACTATGACTATACCGGACTATACCCTAAACCTTAAACCCCCCTAAACCCCTAAAATCCTTGTTTTTGGTACCCCCAAGGGAGGGCAAAGGAAGCCCGACTTTGGCGGAGCCCTGAGGCTAGACCTGTTTCGTTCTCCCGTCTCCCTAGGCCTAGGGTTTAGGGATGTTTAGGGTTTAGGGGGTTTAGGGTATAAGGTTTAGGGGGTTTAGGGTATAGGGTTTAGGGGGTTTTGGGTTTAGGTGGTTTAGGGTTTAGAGGTTTAAGGGTCTAGTATCATAAGTACTTTAGTGGGGGCTCTAGCATCTGTACATGGCAAAGCCCCCAAAACCTAACTCTGCAAATCGCGGAGCCCCAAGTTCCATAGCAGAACAACGGGCTCTTGCTAGATCCATTAGATGGGAAATTATGGACTGTGGCTCACGGAAGGTATGGCAAGAATTGCAACTGGCGCATGAACTGCGGTATTCAAGGGAAAATCTATTTTCGTGAATTATTAGGGATCCAAGATGAGGACTATAATATTTTGGGATCTATATTGGCGTCCCCCTATTTTGGGAAACTGCCATATATTTCCTACAAAGCCGGGAAACTTGATTTTTCTAGGGCTCCTAGAACCAACCACCGGGAAGCCCTGAACCTACGACAGAGGCTCAGTCACCCCCGGCAGTTTGCGGCGGCAGGTGCAGGGTGCCAGTCCCATCCAGGAGCCTCAGTTAAGGTTCCCTGTATTATTTGTGGTTTAGGGTTTAGAGTTTAGGGTTTCGAGTTCGGGGCCTCGACTTTGGGGTTAAGGGTTTCAGGTGTAAGGCATAAAGCCCTAAACCCTACTCAGAGGGTCCAGGGGACTTCACATGTAGATTATAACTGGGGTTGTGAGCATACTAACCCCAACTATGGGACTTGCAAACACGCTTAATGAAACCTACTTGCTAAAGTCCCCGGGGCCTTCAAGTATAAAGTTGAGAAGTATTAGCAGGAATTCGGAAGTGTAGCAGTACATGGCGATCAGAGTGGCCAGTTATGCTGTAAGTACCAAGCAGCGACAGAGGACTCGGAAGAGTCACCGTGCTGATAGGGTGCTGGGCCAAAAACAGCAAGTTATAGACCCATGCAAGCATCATGTAAGAAGGATTACGTACAGCATGACCCTGAACTCTCAGTGGCAAAAGCACACTTCGAACAGACTTTATTCTGCACCGCCTCAGCGGCCTACAGCACTGCCAATTTCAGGGGGCTCGCAAGGTAGGATGCAGGTAGGTGGGGTAAAGGGTCCGTAGGATATACTCTACTATACTGGGGCTTGTTTCCTATACCCCACCTTCCTTCATCCCAGCTTTTGAGCCCTTTGACAAATACAGACCCTAAGCCTTAAAACCTAAAACCCTAAACCCTAAGCCCCTAAACCCCTAAATCCCTAACCCCTAAACCCTAAACCCTAAACCCCAAACCAATCAACCCTAAACCCCCAAACCCTAAAACCTAGGATGGTGCAAGGTCTTTGCCTTGTGACACTTCGACGTGATCCCTCCTCTGAGCTACTGTGAAGGGTAGGGCTACCTAGGGATTTAGGGGTTTAGGGGTTTAGGGTTTAGGGGTTTAGGGGTTTGGGTTTTAGGGTTTAGGGTGGACATGGGGCTAATAACCCAGACCACCGATTAATAAAGCCCCTCCCCCTCATAGGGATTTTCATAGGAATCCTAATATTAAGGCCCAATTAAAGGGAGGGGTTTATTAATCATGGGTCTACATTAGGAATGAATGTCCACTAGTAATCTATGCAATATGGACTGAAGCTCATGTAGGGACGTTGGCTGCTTCTCTTTGCCTGGTTCAGCGATTAGTTCACAACAGAAGCACGAGGTTTCGGACCAAAAGCATTGCATTCGCTTAAACATGTTGGTTGGAGCCTTCAAGCTTTGCATGTTTCCAGGAAAATATGTTTTTTTGGGACAATGCCGCCATACCGCATTCAAGGACAAAAGTGTTGCACTCTTCCAAGAAGATTAGCTCCCCCACCCTAAACCGAGTCACACACACATACTGGCACGCACATGGACATTTGAAACACTGGAGCCCAATTCTAAGCTGCCGGAGAACATGTCGCAGGTTTTTTGGGAGCGGCAGTCTTTCTGGCTAAACGACGTGTTGATGGGACAGTAGGCTATTTGAGCCATAGTCTAAACTCCTAGTATCCCCCTTAAGAAGCCCTACAATAGTCGCCTCTACAGAACCCCCTTTGAGGAGTTCAGACTATAGCTCATGTGGACCCCTAGGGAAAAAACTATTTCTGCAGGGTCCGCCCGGCAAAGCTTGACCAGTCTCGGATGCTTTCCGACCCAAGGGTTTCCCAGACCCCCTAAGGATCCAAAAAATGGACCCCCCCCCCCATATGAACCCATTACTACGTTGGGGAAACTAGAGGATTATGGCGTTTCATTTTTTGGATCCTTTTGGGGGGTCTTGGTTAGGGTTTTGGGCTTCGGGCTTCTGACCCAGAGATGTTATGGGTCTGCAATTGCAAAGGCTGGGTTGCTCTTAAGGGAAGTAAACCCGGTTACCACAATATGGGTATATAGTAAATGACAGGGTATCTTTTGGATAGTAACTGGTTGCTCTTAAGGGACGTAAATTCAGTTATGATAATATGGGTATACAGAAAATAACGGGGTTTCCATGCTACAGTAACTTAATTTGACTTCCTTAACAGCAACCCAGAATACTGCTGTCTTACTATGCAATGTTATTCCTAGCTCTTCTAGGGCCCAAATCCACGGGCAAATTATGAGGACGTCGCTGGCCTCAGCGAAAACCAAACCCTAACCTCAAACCCCAAGGGTAAAGGGTTAAGGGTTTAGAATTTAATATATGGTGAAGGTCCAAATTCTAAATCTGCAAGCCCGGAAGAGCAGCAGGAACCCAGGGGGCGCCAAGTGCCAGAGCCGTACTTGAAGATTCTACGGCTCGGAAGCCCAGTAGGGCTTGAGGCTTCGGGCTTATAGGGTTTAAGGTTTAGGGTCATGAACAGCATTTTTACTGGGATCTGAGAGTCCGCTACAGGGAAGAATATCCTTGTACGGTATTTTCTTAGGGGAATATTATCGGACTCGGCTCAACCATGAAGAACTCTATCCTACACCCCGCACTGCAAGTTGACCTGGGGCTCCAACTAAGACCCTTCTAGGTACTAGTTCCAACGTAGGTATCACGAAGAACACTGAAAGTCCTGCACAACCCTAAGTACCTTACAAGGGGAGTTATGGTACTTTGGTATACTAAGTTCATGCAGGGGCTTTGTATCAACCATAACACCATCATTAAACCCAGTTTCCATGTTATTTTCCATGTTCTTGTCCGTTCGATTTTCTTCCATTATGAACTATGAGAACCCTCGTAGTTACAGACGTTAGGGTCCAAAGTAGGTAACCCTAAACCCCTCAGCCGAAACCCTGAACCCTAGACCCTAAACCCGAAATCCTTGCCCTCAAATCCCGACCCTCAAACCCCAAACACTGAGCCCTAAACCCCAAACCCTAAACCCTAGACTTGCAAGCTCAGGGTTGAGAATCGCTAGAGGAAGAGGATTTCTGACATTCCCTCTCGTAGTTTTCCAGGATATGTCGGTTGAGCTGAGGGGCCTACTGGTGTTAGTTTAGGGGTCAGGGTTGCCTGTTTTGGGGGACGAAATTGTTCAGGGCTCCTGTCCTGTAGGTCGACGTTGAGAAGTAAAGCTATGGGAGAAATCATGTTCTACAATGGCCCATTTTGCCCCAAACCTTTTACCCCTTAATCAAGAACCCTGAGCCCTACACCCAAACGTCATGATGAAAGGAATGACCTCTTGCGTTGGCCCGCCCCTGCATACTGCCTGTCTTTGTCTTAAACTTCTTGGTGGTCAGTTTGGAATGAGGGAATATAACCCCTAAAAACATAATCCCTATATGAGCCTCAGTCTACACTAGAGTCTACACTCCTTCAAGGGGAGTATATAGGGAATCATATAGGGTAGTATTATAGTGATTGTTAGGGGCAATACTAAGACTTTTGATTATAGCTCATACAGTATTCCCTACTAACTCCCTGGTCAAGTAAAGTCTACGGCCAACAACTACCTTGCCTGGCAAAAGAAGGCTTGTCCTAAGCGTCCAAGGACCCAAATACTCGGGTTTTAGGGCCCAAATACCATTGAAATATTGTATGTTGGCCCCGAAACCCTATTATTTGGGTCCTTGGACCCTTACTAGAAGGTTCCTGAATTTTTTTTAAATTTCTGTTACCTAGAATCCTAATATTTAGCTGAAATTATAATTTCTACTGGGGTTCCAAATCCCTTAGAGCTTAGGGTTGTGGTCATGTCGAGTAATGTCCCGATGGCTGAGGCCCACAGAAGCTCTCGTCCCCGCGGAAGTTTTGGTCACATGCTCGGCTCTGAGCTCTACTCCGGCTACTTTTGGTTTAGGGTTTAGGGTAAGGTCCTTGGGATTATACACGGGTTTAGGGTTGAGTTACGAGAAATGAAGAACCAAATGGATAAGAACATGGATGATAACTTGAAAGCTGGGTCTCACAGGGATGGTTGATACTTTTGAGTCCACATTCCTTCAATAGTTCTGGGTTTGAATCCATCCACACGACCTCAGATGGATATTGATCATCTTCCACTTTCATACATCACCTTTCGGCGGTCTGGTCTTTGGGATTTACCTAGTTGCGAGCTTCTCGAAGTGACATTCTGGCATGCGATCACATGATGTCTTCATGGCCCCCATCTACATTAAAATCATGAGGCTGCCCCAGATTCATCCACAATGGGCTGGCAATACCTGGGCGGGCAGAGGGGGGGGGGGATTTCGCGAGTAGATTGGATGGAGATCTTGCATAGCTTACAGGGCTATCTGTATACTTACGATTTGAAAGTCCACGAAATCATCCAAACATGTGCTTATGAGGACTTGGTGTTGTTTCATTTTAGTTTTGCGCAGGGTAGCCGAGAGAATGCCACTGCTCAATGCGACTTGTTCTTAACCCCCTACAATGGGAGAATCAAATGAACAAGAACATGAAAAATAATTTACTAGGGACCAAGGGATTATAGTCCCTGTATACTCCCTGTAACGTATTCCCTTGTTTCCCTACTGAGAACCAGTAAGCACTTCGACTTGCAGGGTGGGCATACAGTGATGGCTGTTCGGGGCCTTCAGCTTTCCTACGAATCTAAGGCCCTCAGTATTTGCCCTGAAGCCCTTTGAGGTGATTCTAGGGACCCGTAAGGGTACATATCGCGTATATGGTAGGTATAGGGATCCTAGGGTTAAGGGCCCATAATAGGGGCCCATGGTTTCAACCTTAGAACTAGCGAGTCGTGATTGAACAGATAAGGTTTAGGGAAATGACAGGCATTCCAACAAAGCTCGCGGCTTGCCCAAAGGGTCCATGTAGGTATATGATGGTAGATACATGGGCCTCAAAGTAGGTATATGGGAACCCCTTTGGGCCTTAGGTATATACCATATACCTACATGGACCCTTTGGGTTGGTTGATACAATCTGGCGATTCCTGGGTCTGTCCAGCAAGGCTGTGGCCTCTTCACTTGGGGTTGGCAAAAGAATTAAGTGGTGTTTTGCCAGGGGGGTCAGAATGTTTAGGGTTTAGGGTTTAGCATTTAGGGTTTAGGGTTTAGGGTAGCAATAATGATCATTTTTGTTTCGACGGTATAGAAAAGCCTGCTTTTGGACATGCCCAAGTTGCCTGGACCTAGTCACCAAACCTGTCCCCCTCAAACTAGGCTGGTGAAAGGCGCTCCAAAAAACTGGGCTGCTGTCTAGAAATTTTGTATAGTTACTGTAATAAGAACCCCTTTTTACTATACAAACATATTATGGTAACTTAGTTGGAGTTCCTTAGCAGCAACCCCAAAGAGGGTTTAGGGTTACTCTCAGGAACTTGGGGTTGACGCATGTAATGCAGAAGCTGGATAATTGCCCTGTCTTACTCCTTTGAAATCCTTATTGGGCTAGGGCAAAAAATTACCCCAAGTCAGTGTTCCAGTGAAATAGGCCCCTCATACTGGATACCTATAAATCCTGCACAAACCCAGCTGCCATTTGATGTTCCATTCTCCTCCACTCGATTCCAAATTCTTGAATTCCCTAGGTGTCCAAGTACCCAATAATTAGGTGCTTGGTAATTTACGTCAAGTTCTTTATATGATTGTCAAGTACCTGAACCCAGGGACTTTGCGCCACGCTACATGAAGCGTGTGCAAAGTTCTACAGGTCCTGAATGTGCACATGCTCTGTCTCAACACCGAGGCTGATTTTGCAGCAGGGGACTTCATGAGAAGTGGCTATAAGCAGGGTCAACCCCAAATCTTCCTGGTTCTTAGTAGGGAATAAGGTATGTAGGGGCTATATAGGGCTTATATTCTCCATTCCCTTATAAAACCAATCAGAAATATAGCCCCATGTATAATCCATTACGGAAACAGTGGTTTCTGCTTGAATGTAGAAACTTGAATAGTTAGCAAGATTGTATTATCCCCCCCCAATACTCCTCAGACAACGCCTGTACCAACATACTCCCCAAGCTCTACAGTTTGGAAGGTTCATCTAAGCATCCACCCAGATGGTAAAGCCAGTAACGCCAGACGTGCCTGCCCGTCAACCACGGATTCTCACTTGGAGGCTCCTCAGGTTAAGGATTAGGGTCAAGTGTTTAGGGTGTAAGGATTGGGGTTCAGGTTTTCGGGTTGCCAAGGGACCATTAAGGGTGGACTCAGGGCATCCCTTTGGTAGTTTAGTCTCGCCCTTAATATATGTCCTAACAGGAGCCCATGTCCATTAAGGGAAATATTGACTGTAGCTCACATAACATCTCACGGTATCCCCTTCCCCACCTAACCCTCCAAGAAACCTTAAACGCTGCACCCTCAGCCTCTCAAATCAAGGGAGGGATGTGAACTAATCGGCTGTAGGCTACAGGTTCGACGTTGCTGGTTCTGCTTCCAAAATTACTTGGGGCTTGCAAGGTTTAGATTTAGGGGGCTTGGTTTTCGCACGGATTTCCGCATTGCGGCTGCTACCGAGAGGCAATTGGTAGTAGCAGGTATGCAGCTTCCCAGATTTTCCTGAACTTCAAGCACTATCTACTTTCGTAGACCTGAAACCTTAAACCACTTAAAGCCATAACCTAAGTCCTAGACCCTCCCCTAAACCCTAAACACTCAACTCTACACCCTTAGACCCTTTGAGCCCGAATCTTGCTGCAGGCTGCAGAGTGGGAAAATAATAGACCCTAGGGATCCAAACAGCACAAAGTAGGTATTGTTAGTTAGACTTTAAAGCCCAAAGTAGCTGAAAGTTAGCACGTCAGGGCCCCAAGTAGTTCGACATTATACCGTAAACCCTAAACTCTTATTCAGAGGCCTGGATCCCCGGGGGGAAGCCATAGGACTTAGGAATTCGTTGCATCGTGCGGTTCCCAGTGTCCAGGAGGCGCTCCCTTCCCCTACATCGGCTAAATCCCAAACCCGGGCTTATGGTTCCGGGTCTAGGGACATCACAGGCCCACCTCTGCTGCACCCTCCTTGGAGGGTCAGTGGAACTTAGTAAGTAGGTTAATAATGGGGATCACTAGGATTACTATATGGGGTTGGTAAGCTACTTACTAAATCCGCCTGACCCTCCAAGTAAACCCTAGGGTTTCGGGTCTAGGATACTTCAGCAGTATCCGACCAGAGGCAAAAATGTTTGGAAGCAATGTGCGGAAGCCCTGTAGCTGCAGAGAATACCTGCCTGGAGTTGAGAGAATATGGACTCCTCGACACAAGGACGCATGGGACCCTCACAGCGCCCCGCGGAAATAGAACTGATTCTGATGATTTCAGCTGTGATGAGGAAACCTTGGATATTCTCCAACGTTCAACTGGTGAGGCACGTAGTAGCTTTCCCAAATAGGCGGACCGCAATATAGACCCCAGTATACTATAGTCCTTACTGCAGGGATGCCTAAAACAGTACCCCCAATTTTGGGAAACTTCCATTTTCCGTAAAGTGGCACAACACGCACGAAGAATCTCTCATGGTCCAAACGAAATGGAGTGGGGGTGCAAGCGGCAATATGCACTGAGCCCTCGTTCTTGCCGAACCCTAAACCCTAAACCCTTATCCCTCAACTCTGAACCCTACACCCTGGAACCCTAAGCCCTGAACCCTGAACCCTAAACCCTAAGCCCTGAACCCTAAACCCTAAGCCCTGAACCCTAAACTCTAAACCCTAAACCTTAAACCTAAACCCGAAACCCCACCTCAGCAACCCTTCAGTCAGAAAGTTGTCAGCTCCTTCATGCCAGGACTGCCGAAGACTTCACCCTCCCCCCAAAAAAATTCGCATGGAACCTAATCTTGGGGTTTGGGGTTTAGGGAAGAAGGGAATATGGTCTTGGGATTTGGGGTTTAGGGATGAAGGGAATAAGATCTTGGGATGTGGGGTCTAGGGAAGAAGGGAATAAGGGAGTATAATCCTTATATCATCACCACAGAATGTATTCCCTAAGCCCTAAACCTTAAATGACCCCAGTATGCAATACAGCCCGGAGTTGATAAATGTGGAACCAAATATCAGTCTTCTATGTTTAACGAAACGTAGGTTACATAGGGGTTTAGGGTGTAGGGTTCGGGGGGTTACATAAGAGTTTAGGGTGTTAAAGGAAAGTAGATTGCATAGGGCGTAGGGTTTAACGTTGAGGGCGTCGCATTTCTCGTGAGAGAACTATTGTGGGAACTTGAAGACTCATGAGCGTAGGCAGACATTGCACAAAGACCGTATGGCTTAGGAATCTACACGAAAAAACCAGGAACATCAAGGAACGCCAAGTTCAAGCAGAGATCTACCGGAGTCAGTTCCTGGAATCCAGACGTTCCGAAGAACTTTATGGGGAACTCTGAGTGGAAAACTGCTGGAGTATTGCCCTTGTCATGGAGGCAGTAGTGCCCCTATAGGGTTTAGGGTTTTGGGCCCTAAACCCTCCACCGCCAAACCCTAAATCCTAAACCCCTTTACCCCTAAACCCTAAATCCTACACCCCCAGCCCTCAACCCCTAAACCCTAAACATACTGCAAGCTTGTCAGCAGAGGTCCGTAGAGTTCCCATGCCAAGTTGTCCCCCCCCAACCATGCGCTTCAGGCTTCAGGTTCTACAGTCCCCCTGAAGTAGATAGAATATGGTTTTGGGTATACTACAATAAGATCCCCATATACCCCATATTATATCTACTTAAGGGGGACTATAGATGTAGCCAGGCGGTTTTAGGGTTTAGGAACTTTGGGGTTTAGGGTCTATGGTTTGGGCTTTAGATGATGTAGGTGTATAGTCAGAATATAGTAGGACCCTAGTACAACTCCTCTTCTCCTGTTGGTGGGGAGAACCGTATTTCAAAGAGATTCGTGGGTAGCGCCTAAGGCGTACCAAGAGCTTCCATCTGACTCAGCCGGCTCAGAGTTCAAAATCGTCCAACTTGAAGTTTAGGGTTTAGGGCTTAGGGAAGATCTATAAGCTTTCTTAACCCGGTAACAAGAATTTGAGACCATACTAGTTTTTTTGACGCACACCCCATAAGGAATGAATGAGAACCACCCTCACATTCACAGCTCTTGGCTCTTGGATAAGACTTAAGGTGCATGGCGTTTGCTTCTGATGTTCAGGGCTTGTTTTATGGTTTAGGTAACCCCAAAACCCTAAACCTTAAACTGGGTTTTAGGTCTCCAAATCGGTACATTGAGCTTTGATCGTTTTTACTGTCAACTCCATTGTTGCACCTACAGCAAGTCCCCAGGGCTCTAAGTCTGAAGATGTTACATATACTGGGTCCTAAAGTCTATGAACAGTACCTAACTTGGGCTATTTGGAGCCTTGGGCAGTCACATGGCATGTATGTCTATGTGAGCGACCGCCCTCTTCACCGTGCAGGAGCCAAGATCTGGCAGAGATAAACTTTCCGGGCCATGAACTGAATCAAAGCCGTGAAAGAACGATAGGCAGTCCAAAAAAGAATACTCCCAAATGGGTGGCATATAAGAACTCCATCAACAAACAAAGATGTGGAGCATCCACGCAAGGGATTTTGCAAAACACTGTAAGACCATAGGTATGAAAACTGCAGTGTAGCTGGGACCCTATGAAAAGATCGGTCCAGCCCAAAAACGATACCGCTGATTTTTTGTACCAAGCTGCTGATAAGTTATCTACGCGGCTGTTCTTGTTTTCGTGTAGAACCCTAAACCCTAAACCCTAAACCCTACCCCTAAACCCTAAACTACTACACATACTCCAAGCGTGTGCATGTGTTACATACCTTCCTAAAAATCCTTCTAGTAGGTCATATGCCAGCTGCATCCAGAGAACCCAAATACTTGCACGGCGGCGAACCTGAGCCCCAAACGAAGATTCATGGGAGCATGTGACCTGCAATGGAGGGTGAATTGTAAGGGAACATGACCGTAAAAGGAAACAGAGGGTTCTACGAACATGCAGGGCTTACAGTCTAGGATAGTGGAGACTTAAATGGAGAAGACAGTGGCGAATGTCAGCGGGATTTTGTAAGTTATAAGTGGTGAATAAGCCTTATTCATGACAACCATTTACCCCCCTCAACTGTCCCCCTGACAGTAAACTTTAAGCTGGACAGGTGAGTCTTGTGAATGCAAATCCCGCCCTCCTCAAAAAGTACATGAGCTAAAGTCTCAAACTCCTAGCATCCCCTCTCAAAAAAAACCTATAGTAGTCCCCTATATAACCCACTCTAGGGAGTGTAGACTATTATGGTACGCATGAGGGCGCAGGGTTTGGGAGTTTCAGTTTGAGGTCACAGTCTGCCATTTAAAGTGAGGATGAATCGTGTATGGGTTGAGGGTTTAGGGTCTATGGTTTAGGGTTTAGGGGTCTTCTAGGTTTTAATTAGGTTCAGGGTTTAGGATTTGTCAATAGGAGGCAGCACATGGAAAAGAACATGGAGAGCAAAATAGAAGCTGGGTTCTACTGGGTCTACAGGGCCAAGAAAATGGTTCTGATATAATCACAGTCATGGGATGCAGTAATTATAGGGCCTTATGAACCCTAAACCCTAATTTTGGGAGGTTGCCCTAACCGGAAACGTACGGGTGAAACTCATGAATTGTAAGCCTCAACCATTAACCCCTAAGCCCAAAGGCCGAGTCAACGGTGCTGATACAATTTAGGGTTTTAGGGTTTTAGGGTTTAGGGGTTTAGGGGTTTAGGGGTTAAGGTTAAGAGTTTAGGGTTAAGGGTTTAGAGGCTCCCAAGAATGACCTTTTGTTAGCTACCTAGCCTTACCTTTTGTTAGCTAGGAATGAAGGAATGGATCCTTCTAGCAGTCCCCATATAACCCATTACAGTAGTTTCCGCGTTCTTCTCCCTTCGTTGGGGTTTAAGGGTTTAGGGTTTGGGGTTTAGGGCTTAGGGTTTTGGGTTTAGTATTTCCGAAGCCCGAATCAAAACATGACTACTGACCTTCCAAGTCTGAGCAGCATATACTTTCTTCAACCCGAAACCTCAAACCCCCTGCTCTGTGACCCCCTGGTTGATTACCCATTTCACGGTTGATGGCACGAGTCCGAACGAAGCTAGGGTTTAGGTTTATATTGAGGGTCCTATCAATGTTACCTCTTGGAGTTTGCATGGGGCTACACAAGGGTGGTTGCTGTCCATTTGCTGGGCTTGTTGAAGATCATGTTGAGAATTAATGAGCCAGGGTTGCAGCGCGAACCGTTTGAATAAAAGAAGGACGCTTCGGCCAGCCAACCGAGCAGCAGCCAATCTTTTCAGCCAGTGGTACAGTGACGTCCATTTTATACTGAAACCCCTCACCCCTTAACAATGAAGACATTCCGCTATGCTATAAGGGGGGAGTAGTATTCGAAATTCAAATTTGGGGTGGGGCGGCATAAAAATGCAGGCAAAGGGGCTGCACCAGAACAGTTTGCTGTATGAGCTCGAAGCGGCGATGGCAAGTACAAGTGAGGCATGTTTTCAAACCCCGCTAGGCGTATGCACCCGAAGTAGGTACAACAAGTGACCCCAAACTCCCTAAACCCTAAAACCCTCAAACCCCAAAACGCTAAACCAAAAGTACCCTGGAGTATGCGCCAAGTAAAGACCGCTAAAGCCTGCAAGACTCATCCTTTTAGGCGTCGTAAAGACAGGCAATGTCAGCGTTCCGTGTCTTGGTCGCGCTTCCACCCAACATTCCCAACATGGCGAAGAAAACTGACAAATCCATTCCTTGCAACTACCCACCCTACTCCAACCCCTAAACCCGGAAACCATAAACCCTAAACCCAAAACCTTAAACCTTAAAGCAAAAGCGCGGGTGTCCCATGGGCGCTCCTGGATCTCGTGCCAAGCCCCGCGCAAAGAAACGGGCTCCACGGGCCCAGCAGCGTGCGCAGCGCGCGAAGAAATTCCGCCGCAGCCGGGGCAGGCTGGGTGGTTTAGGGTTTTGGGTTTAGGGTTTAGGGTATAGGGTTTAGGGTATAGGGTTTGTAGTCCCCCTTAAGTAGATACAATATGGTTTTGGGTATATTATAATAAGATCCCCATATAGCCCGCATTCTATCTACTTAAGGGCGACTATAGAGTTTGGGGTGATTTCCATATTATCAGAATACGGGAGTTTCTGAGCAGTAGGGCCCCAAAGGAACCCAGGGATACACGGGGATTATGAGGCGGAGTGTTGGAGTCCGTACGGCTTACATGAGCTATAGTCTAAACTCCTATGTAAGGGGTTATGTAGGGTACTACTATTCAGGTTCTTAAGCGGGATACTAGGAGTTTAGACTATAAGTCGTATAGAGATCATTGCTGAAAAACTCCTATATTGCGCACATTATCACAGTCCCCGATCTTGCAATTATTGTCATAGTTTGCTCTTACCAACTACCAAGAGTCCTATACATAAGCATACACCCATAGATACTTAGATTCATGTGACTGGTCTAGGTTTGGGGCAGTATGAAACCCACTGTTTTGTGGAAATGTTTGGCGGCCCCGCTAACATGTTCAAAAGAAGGCTCTCAACGGGGGTCTACAATTTTACCAAGCTGCCATATTAGGACGCACAAGAACAGCCATGCTTGGTCATGAGACATAAGTGCCATAAGTTACAGGTTATATTATGGCGCCTAATATCTCGGGGTACCAAAATGGGACCGTCATTTAGAACTACCCAAATGCAGGGCTGACTGACGATGCAATGATGCGCTGACTGCCTTACTCATAATGCCATCTCTGAATTTCCCAAGGCGTCGTCTGTGGTTCTTTTCTGGGCTTGTTAAGGTTTTTCGGTAAGGGTTTCAATACACTACCCGAAAAGGAGCTACAAAGGAGGCTCTGGGTTTACCGAACAAGAAGTAGGATAAGAAGTAGGAGGAGTGTGAATACTTGCAGTACCGATAGCATTGCTGGTACATAAATCCAAATACCCAAGTAGGGGGCAGTCTCAGGTTAGAAGTAAGGGCCCTTTACGTTGGCCCTTAGGCTTTTTTAGGGACCCTTAAGAGTAATTATAGGGCATTTAATAGATGTATGTATATATATATAGATATATATCAGGATCTCAGGGTTAAGGGCCCATACTAGCCCTAAACCCCAAACCCTAACCCTCTAACCCTAAACCCTAGTACATAAATCTAAATACCTAAATCGGGGGCAGGTGCAGGCTCGGTGAGCTGTTTACATGTTACATTGGCTGCGCAGCGGTCTGCTCGGCCCATGAGTGGCTCAACGCTCCGAAAACTAGCACCCTACTATCTGCCACATGAGCTATATATAGGGGGTTACATAGGGCGTTATATGGGGTTTAGGGTCTAGACTCCTCAATAATTAGGGGATTATATTTGCCTGGGTTCAGGGTTTGGGGTTCAGGGTCTAAGCTCCTTAAATGGGGGTTATATAGGGGACTATTATGGGGGGTATTAAGGGGGATACTAGGAGTTTAGACTAAAGCTCCTATGAGTATACAAGGGTCCCAAAGTTGGCGGCCGGGGTAGCTTAAATCCCCACTTATTAAAAGCCCCTATAGTCTTCCGTTTGCTTTTCCATTTTGGTTTCCATTTGACTCTCCACTACTGGTGTCCTAATTTTAGGGGCTGGGCAACTACATCCTCGAGCCCCAAATCTAAACCCTAAACCTTCAGCCCTAAACCCTATTGCGCTTTGATACCCCAAACCTTCAGCCCTAGATCCTTTATTACGCTTTTAAACCCTGAACCTTCAGCCGTAAACCTTTTATTGCCCTTCTGAACCCTTACGACCCTAAACCCCGAAACCCTAAACCCTAAACCCTAAACCCTATAGTACTGCTTTGCCACAGGAACTACAGGATGCGATCCTTCCTGGTGGATGGAGAGCAGTCAGGCAGGGCCCAAACCCTCAATGACTACAACTAGTTTGGGGTTTAGGGTTTAGGGTTTGGGGGGGGGGAGGGGCGGGTTAGGGTTTTGGTGGTTTTGAGTATAGGACTGTTGGGGTTTGCTGTTTTCAATAGGGTTTGCAGTTCAGGGTTTTTTGGGTTTAGGTTTTAGAGTTTAGGGGTTAGAGTTTAGGGGTTAGGGTCTTTTGGTGGCAAGTCAGACTTACTGTATTTGTGTGCAAGGAAGCCTACTCATGGATGATTTTGCTGGCCTTCAAATGACAATCTGGCGACAAGTCTTTTTCCTTGGAAGCTCAGGGGATGATTGTGGTCATTTTATAGCGTATTGGGAATAATAGTCCCCCTGAAGTAGATAGAACGCGGGGTATATGGGGATCTTATTATAATATACCCAAACCCATATTCTATCTACTTAAGGGAGAGTATGTATGTAGATTTGCTCAGTTCCGTCGACTCTCCAAGTAAAAAGCCTTGTTCGTCCTGCTATGCGATCAGTGATTTGCAGCTATGGTCTGGACTTAGTGCTCTTCCGCTCCTATTGAACTTCGCTGGCGTCCGTTCACTGCTCAGCGTGTACGGGTGCCTTCGTTCGCGCCAGGATCAGAAGCAGTGGCTGTGGATGATGATGCTGCAATCGAGGATCCCGAGGCCGTCTCTAAGCCAGCTTTTCACATATGAGCTGCAGTCTAAACTCCTTTAAGGGGGCTTATATAGGGGAATGTACAAGGGACTGCTAGAGGGTTTATTAAGGGGGATACTAGGAGTTTAGACAATGGCTCATATTGGTAGCAGTAACTCTACAAGGGTGGGGTGGGCAAATTACAACAGGACCGACCACACCGTAGATGGTGGTGCATGTAGAAAATTAGTTCTCCCACATTGGCTTCTTTTCAGTTTCTGAAGATGTTATGTGATAGCCCTTATAAACCCTTGGGCGAAGCTCGGGCTTTGGGTGACTCCAGCTGATGAATGTACAGCTGGGTTGGCCTTTGGGTAACTTAAGAACTTTCCCTGATTAGCTTCATGAGGACCCTCTATACCTAAACCCTAAACCCTAATCCCTAAACCCTAATATTTCCAAAGGGCTCTAAAGGCCAACCAAGCAATTCATCCCTTATGCGCGGTGCTCCTTCAGATCGCAAGCCCTTAGCACTTCGGTTTCCCTCAACGATTTTGTAACGGTCCTGACGTACGTATTGTGTAACCTCAGAGCCAGCCCAACTCTAAACCTAAACGGCTTCTGCAGGCCCCTAAATAGCATATTTCCAGGTACATTGAAGTGGCCTCCCCCTTCAGAGAGGAGAGCAACGCTTTGCATGCCCTAAAGCCTGAACCTAAGACTCAAAAACAACCGGGCCGGAATTGCTGGGCTGACCATCAGTTACTTGTCTGTCAGCAGAACATTGTCATAGCCAGCAGTCTACGGCCCACACCGGGTCTGGGGCAAGGCTCTGCGTCTCTTTGAAGGGCTTGTGGGGAGTTCAAGCACCCAGAACGTCAGAATGCGCAAGCCTACATGCTCAAGGCCGCTGGTATCCAGAGTCATTGCCGCTACTGGCCTCCCACACAAAGCTACAGGTTGGCTGGCCATGCTAATGGGACTGCCGCTGACTGCAGGGGTGGGGTACAGAGATGCTTCTTACGCTATGGTATTACATCAAGCCCAAACCCCCAAGTACTTTAAAAAATTGTCCTTAGATTCTCCCCAAGAGAGATCCCTATGCACCCTGAAGAATGAATCCTTCTACATCCCTAGAGTCCCTAAGGGTCGGCCCTTTTTGAGAGACCCCACAGACAGGTCATAGACAAGAGACAGAGACGACCAAGTGCTGGAAGTTCCCTGAAAACAGCTACTGAAAACAGAACTAGCGGAGAGTACAATATACCCCCTATATACCCAGTGGACCAACCTTGATCTGCAGGCTGAGGGAATTGCCGAGTCCCAGCTGACCCCGGCGACTCGGTTTCTCTGTCATGGGCTGCTTTTGTTTTAGCGTTCAGGGTTTAGGATTTAGGGTTTAGGATTTAGGGCTTATGGTTCAGGGTTTAGAGTGTGTTCTCATAGGGCATCGCAACGGTCCCCCACCTGGACTGTCCTTTTTGGGCTGTCTATGCCAAATTTCGCAAGCGTAGGTGCCAAAAAAGATATGCCCAAGCAGTATTTGATCCATGGGCCCAGTGCGGCAGCCAGCAGCTCCCCCCAACAGTGACAAGAAGTAAGCCTTAGACCCAAAATCCTAAACCCCAAAACCCTAAACCCTAGACGGTATGCTAGTGGGGTACAAAGCCTAAACCAAAAACTCTAAGCCGTCACCCTAACCCCTCCCTGAATCCTGAATCCAAAGCTCTAAAACTTAGGCCACCTATACACTCATTCCACCATTGTTGTATGGTCATTCATTGTTATTATGGTTTTTCAGCCGACATGAAGCTCAAGCTTTTAAAACTGTATCTTCGTGAAGAGCCTGTAAACGGAAGAGCTTCGGGTCGTAGTGAAGTCTGTTTTACCTTGCACCTCAGTCTGGCCAGATTATAGCGGCCTCACCCGACCTCACCTCAAAGTATGGTGTGTGTACATGTGTGTATATATATGTATATACACGCACGTATACTCAATAGCCCCAAATTGGCTTCATTTCAGGTCCAAACCCTAAACCCCTGTTTCCGCTTCTACCTGAATCCCAAACCCTGTTGGAGCCTACGAATTGGTGCATGAGTAGCTTTTGCAGGGTTTCGGGTTGAATGTAGTTGTGCGGGATAGCTGTATTTATGACTAGATGTAACCTTCTGTGGAGTACTTATAGCCCCGCCCCGAACTAACCCTGAATCCCCATGAACACCTCCAAGTAAAGTAGGGTCTTGGAATGCACCTTTTACACTGTTTCTGGAAATTGTAGGGGGCTGAGTATCCCACAATTACTTGTAAGACTTCGCTTCTAGAGCCCTTTCACCTTTCAAACTGGCAGAAAGATTTACCGTAAACTACTACCCAGAAATCCTGTTAGGGTTTGAGGGTTTAGGGTATGCGGGTTTAGGATATAGGGGTTTAGGGATTCAGGGTTCAGGGTGCTCCATGTACTCCTGTGTCCTGAGCGGTTTCCGGGCCCACGACGCCAGGAACAGCGTGCAGCGGCATCACGGGCTTTGGCAGGCCATTTGCCAGTGGTAAGAACGACGTCATAGAAATATGGGTAGAAAGTCTATACAGGATATACAGGGTTTAGGGCTTAGGATTACCATATCTGATGGGTCTCTATATATCTATACATATATATATATAGATATATATATATAGTAGCTAATAGGGCTTCCCCAAAATAGCAGCTCAACAACCCAGATGGGGGACCTCTCATGTTCCACAAGACGTTCTTATCCTTGTTATAGTCATATCCTAAAGAGGACCCATTTTTTTGCAAGCCCCCATGCTCCCAAAGCAGGTAGGAGAGTTTTGGATTTAGTCTTGCGCAGGGCATGGTAAAGGTATCCGGAGCAGGGAATGCAAGCATGCTCAAAAAGGTTGGTCTTTCTTACAGCCTTCAGTGCCACAGAACGCCCAGTATAAAGATAGAAAAGGGACCCTTAGTGTTAGAAAGCCCCATTTAAGGATATAGCCCTCCTGAGGCGAATAGAAACCCTGAACCCTAATGCAAGGGACACAGGATGCAAGTGCAGCTTTTCCAGCCTTGGGCTGATGTCTTGGAAGTTTGGAACTACTACGTCGGGTGTAGAGTTTGGCTTAGGGTTTGGGTTTAGGGTTTGGGTTTAGGGGGAAGGGTTTAGGGGTTAGGGTATAGGGGTTAGGGTTTTAAGTGTTTTTGGCTTCGTTGTTCATAAAGAAGTAGATTGAAGCACTGTGTGCAGCACTTCCGCGATAGGAAGCATGTTGCAGTTCCTTTCTGATGCGGTGATGGCTTCGTTGCTGTCATCAAAGCAGTACTGCCTAGAAGACCAGAGTCCGGAGGTATAAGGACGCCACATGACCCCAATCCCTAAACGCTACAACCCTAAACCCTAATTCCTAGACCCTAAACCCTAAACCTGAATTCCTAAGCCGTAATCCCTAAATTCTAAACCCTAGTTCATCCCTAAATCCAATCAGGTGAGAACCTCTTCTTGACCGGTGCGGCTGGCACGGGGAGCCCAGGCTGCAGCCCAGAACCTGAAATTAGGGGTTGGGCTGGGGGATATAGGGATAATGGAAAAGAACATGGAAACTACTACAGTAATTTTGGGTTATATATGGAGAATGGAAAAGAAAATGGAAACTACTATAGTAATTTTGGGTTATATAGGGAGAATGGAAAAGAAAATGGAAACTACTATAGTAATTTAGGTGGGATTTAGGTGTTGGGGGGTTTGGTGGTTCAGGTGTTAGGCTTCAGCGTTTGGGGGTCTGGGGTTTAGATTCAGGGTCTTCAGGAGAAGGACACATAAGGTCTATACGTAGAGGCCCATTCAGACAATGACCCTGGCAAAGGTAGAGTTAGTTCCAAGTGAACTTCAACATCTTTTGGTACAATACTGCTGGTTGTTAGGTAATGGAGGGATGAATCCCTGTATAAGCCCCGATGCAACCCCCAATGATACAGTAGATTCCATGTTCCCTTCCATTCCTTCATTCCCTACTATCTACTATCAACCATCCTTTGGAAAAGTTTGAATCAGCTTTTAGATAGGGGTTTTGGGGTGTGGGGTTCAGGGAAGATATCATGCACCACCTCAACGCCCTTAGGCATGGTGATTTACAGTGCTTTTCAGGGCCCTTGGAGATTCCAAGAATTCCTCGATCAACAGAAGAAGGCAGATTTTCAAGCATGATCGTTCGTCGCTCGCATACCATAGGGCTTCTCATATTGGGGCTGCCCAAAGCTGGGGCATGGTTCTGATCAACCCCGTATGCACATTGACATGTACAAAGGCTTGTAGGTTCCGTACTTGACAAGTGTGAACCTATGTTTCTTGAGGATTTGGGGCTTAGGGCTTGCATTCAGGGCCCTAATTCGGCAACTTGCACCCACCACGTGGCATGTCAAGGACCTTGCGCAAGAAAGTCCTGGCTCTTGAGACATCTTAAGCAAAGCATTCTCACTCCTTTGGGCTGGGTCCATTTGAGGAATCATTCTTGGTTTCTGTTGTAGTCAAATCCCAAGAAATTGCAAAAAGTACGATTTGTGTGGTATAAACCTATGGGGATTGCAGGGTTGGGTTCATCTGAGGAAGAGCTTTCTCCTGCGCTTCCTTGTGCAACAGCTCTCGAAGCAGCATGCCGGCCAGGCAGCTTGTTATGATGCTCATTGCAGATTTTCCTACTACCCTTTATTCATGGCTAGCTACCTGCTATACCCCACATAATGGTAACAAGAAGGTCTTTACCTGCTATTACAGACCTTACGACCCCAAATAATGGTACCAAGAAGGTCTTGGTTGTTATTCTTATCATTGCTGTCATGGGCTCTGCAGACCCAACCATGCAGCCCTAGCCAGCCAACATGACGTTGCACTACGGGCCCAAGGCTATCACTGTTACTGTTTCTAATCTGCTTCACACATGTAGGTTTGGTGACCGTAGGCTTGCAACTTGTTAGTTTGCGCAGACATGAAATAAGAGAAGGTGACCGTCTTTAAGTAGGATTTTCTAGTAGTCAAGGCCTAACAGAAAGGGGCGGCAATTTGGGGTTCTCCTCTGCAGATGTGTTTGCAGAGCCTTTGCCTAACCCAGGCGGGGTTTGTCTAACCTTTGGCGTTCCTCCACCCCCGCGGGGGGTCGTCTGACCTCGCCCCCTCCTTCAGCTCGTAGCACCGGCTAACCCACTTCTAGCCGCCCAGGGTATCGATCAGGTTCTTCTTACATTTCCTGGGTTTATCTAACGTTCATCGTCCCTTTCCTACCGCCCCCAGGTTACATGCAGACCCTTGTTGTTTGCCTCTTAAGTACTGCGCCCCCGCATGACATTAAAGAAAACTTATTTACGCCTGCTTCCCAGAGTTTCAGGAGGCCACTTCTTCAATGTTGGTTGTTCTTGAGTGTATACATAAGATATGCCTTTACCACTGTTGGTCTGTGTGTATGTATATGCTTGTCTATTTGGGGATACGTAATCCTACCCTCATAGCCTTGACCTGTTCACTGCAGCACATAAGCAGGCTAATTGCGGGCTCTCTTGAACGTATATGGTAGCCTCCAGACCGGGGGACATAAGCTACAGCAGCTATAGTCTAATTTCTCAAAGGGGGTTATGTAGCGGATTATATAGGGGAGAATTATTAATAGGAGTTGTTCAACGGCATGCTAGGAGTCTAGACTACAGTAGCTCACTTGTTTCTGGGAATCTATGGAAGGAATTCCCATTCTGTGGGCAAGGGAGACTGAACAACACATCGTACCCCATGTAGATCCCTGGCACAAGAACGTTGTTCAGAGAATCTTTTGTCAGGTTCCAGGTCAGTAGAGGGGTGGTCAATTGCTCCTTGAAACCTGGACCCCGATCCCTGCCCTACATTAATCCTTTGAGCTCTCAGTAGATACTCCAAACCCTGATCCCTCAACCCCAAACCACATAAACAGTGGACAACAGGTAGCTGTGACAGCTTCTACGGGCATTGCTGCGGCGCAACTCGGATAGGCACTCAACTTCTCAACCACCGGTTTTGGTGTGTCTTTGGTTGGAGTTTGGGGTTTGGACTTAGGCTAGGTTAGGGCTTAGGTTGTAGGGTCCAGGGTTTCAGTGTTCAGGGACGCTTTGGTGGAGGACCACGGAGAGGAGATGGTTGAGCGTATGCTTTCTCGACAAGAGCTGCGCATCTACTGGGTTGCTGTTAAGGAACTTAAATTAAGTTACCATAATAGGTATATATCGTAGATAATAGGGTTTCCCCAATATAGTAACTTAACTTAAGTTCCTTAAATCCCTATATTCCCCCCAGTTTCCATTTCATTTTCCATTTGATTCTCCATTGTAGGGGGATCATATCCCTAAACCCTAAACCCTAAACCCTTGCTGGGCCAAGCCGCTCCTGCTGTCGTTGGACGGCATCCCAGCGGATGTCGAGAGCCTCCGGTGCCACCGTGTTCGCATGAAGGAGAACTTTGCCTACCTGGTAGCTTGCATCCGCAAAGAGCCCTTTGAAACCCCAAACCCTACACCCCTAAACCCCTAAAACCTTAAATCGTAAGCCCTAAACCCCTAAACCCTTAAATCCTTAAATCCTAAGTCCTAAACCCCTAAACCCTGAAATCCTAAGTCCCCTAAACCCTTAAATCCTAAGCCATACACCCTTAAACCCTTACATCCTAAGCTCTAAACCCCTGTAGGGGCGCAGGTTTGGGATGACCACGGGATGATCATTTCTCAAAATCTGGGTGGGGTTTGTCGTTTAGGATTTAGGGTTTAGGGAGGGTTTAGGGTTTAGGGCTTAGAGTTTAGGGTTCAGGATTTACGGTTTAGGGTTTGGGATTTGGGGTTTAGGGTGTAGGGTTTAGGGACCTGCAGATGGGAATTTACCTCATTTCATCATATGCGGGTGCCTATGGTGGGGAACTGTAACTTAGGCAAGTCCCATGTGGAGTTTTGCCAAATTCCCGCTGCCTGTTGGAGGGTCCTGAGAGACGGGATACAAGGCTTGGAAGTATATAGTCCTAAACCCTAAACCCTTTTTGCAACTACGCATCTATCCCCTGGGGGCATGCATGATCCCTGAGAACGTTCGCGCTGCAGGAGTTCGGTCATGGTGCAAACAAGCAGGGCTTTCGAAACGGCAAACGCCTACAGTCCCCCTTAAGTAGATAGAATATGGGTTATATGGGGATCTTATTAATCTACCCAAAGCCACATTACATCTACTTAAGGGGGACTACGACCTATAACCCAAACCCAAGCCCAAGCACTAACCCTAAACTCTACTTTGCAACCAAGCAGCCTTACGCAGCAGGTGCTCTTAGCATCCCCATTGCCATCCCCTAAACCCTAAACCCTGAAGATTTAAGGGTGCGTGGGAAAAGGCCCCAGAGGCGCCCCTGGGAGGTTCACAGCTACTTGAAGGTCCAGGGGAACTTATAGTGCCCCTTAAGTAGATAGAATATGGGGTATATGGGGATCGGAAGTAATAGACCTTGAGCCATATTCTATAAGAGACTACTTAGGGGGACTATACTCATGATCTATCTGAATACACGCGGTCACTAGGGTTCTTGTTGGGCTTTCAGGGGTTTCTAACCTACTTACTATGTCTTCCCGACCCTCCAAGTAGGGTGTCGGATCTGACGGCTAGCGCTGTAAATTTGGTTCCGCCCTACTGCAACAACCCTCAATGCAGTTTAGGGCTTGGGGTTTTGGGCTTAGGATTTAGGGTTTAGGGTTTAGGACTTAGGGCGAGGGATCGTCAAATCCCAACGCCTAGCCCGCCAAGATCGGAAAACCTAAACCCCCCTTTCTTCCTGAGGATCCTCCGATGAGCTAGAGTTATAGGGGTTATTATAAAGGACAGTATAGAAAATTGGAGCGTTCCATCCAACAGTTTTCAAATTTGTTGGGTTTGGTGGTATTGCATCCAAAGCTTTCCAAATTGCGGATTTGGTTATGCAAGGGGTCTTCAACACAAGCGGCAAGTATATGGATATATTCACTGGGACGTGTTAATCTGTTTGGATTCGGTTATGCGAGGGGTCTTCAAAAATAGCAGCAAGAATATGAAGATCCCTTTCCTAAATGGTATATGCCGAAGGAGAGCTCCTACACAACCTCTTGCATCAGTGCTTCCCTGTGCCTGAACGTAAACTTCCATGGATCTTGATGGAAACCACCATCTCATTTGCATACAGACATGCCAATGCAAGCCCTGCCACCACCAAGTCATTACCTCCATGAGTTATACTGGTCGCTCATTCGCTATACTTAGTAGCACGTCATATACATGATATCTTGGGGAAGGTTTCGTCATAGTAGCTAAGACATGTACGTGTTTTTCGCTGTGGAACATGGCAAAAAATACACCAAGAAGAATCTAAAACCCGTGAAAATACACACCGCCACGGCGTCATAAACTTTTTTGGGGGGTATACTAGGAGTTAAGATTATATTCAAAGCGTGGACGCCCATAGCCTCATAAGTCAAGACAACTGATAAACCCTACACCCCAAACCCTAAAACCTAAACGCAACACCCTCTTTTTGAAACCCTAAGCCCTAAACCCTAAAAGCTAGACTCAAGGTACCCTAGTTGAACCCTAAACCTTAAACCCTAAAACCTCAACATACCCTTTCTGAACCCTTAACCTTTAACCCGAAAAGCTAAACTCAACACACCCTCTTCTGAACCTTCAGCCTTAAGCCCTAAAAGCTAAAGTCAATGCACCCTACTTGAAGTCTAAACCTTTAACCCTAAAAGCTAGCCTCAACAAATTTTCGAACCCATAACCTTGCACCCTCAAAGCTAAACTCAACACGCTCTTGTTGAACCCTAAACCATCAACCCCAAAAGCTAAACTCGACACACCCTTTCTGCACCCTAAGCCATAAACCCTAAAAGCTAAACTCAACACACCGTTTTTGAACCCCAAACCTTAATCCCCAAACTCAAGACAAACCCTCAACCCTAAGCCCTAAACTCAAGACTGAACTCCTTTTTTGTCCACGTATCTGCAAGCCAAACTGGACAGGCCGCCGGTCTCTTGCGATGGGTTGGGTTTTATAGGCCTCAAAGGTTTTAGGGGATTTACGGATTACGTGCGGTTATACCCCAAACGCAAAACCCAAAACCCTAAACCCTAAACGCCCTAAACCAAACCGCAAGCCCTAGACCCTAAAACCTAAATCAAACCCTAAGCCCTAAACCTTAAAACCTAAACCAAACTCTAAACCTTGAACCCTAAAATTACAAGTCCACCAGGCTGAGAGGCAACATCGGCCCTCCACCCAAATTCCCCGAGCCACTCAAGCCCACACCTTTAATGCTTGACCCAAACCCTAAACCCTAGATTTTCAACTGAATAGTACTTTACTTGGGGGGCTTACTATAGTCCCCCATATAGAGTAAGATCATTTATTGTCCTCATCTTGGGTATAGTAGCTCGTATAAACCTTACATCCCTTGAAATCTTTGGCTGTGTGGCCAGCCCGCATCTCTTGAGCTGCTTTTAAGTTAAGACGGTTCAAGGTATAATCAGATCATGTCAGATTTCCGTTAGGATTTTAGGATCAACTCACAAGGGATTAGGGGTTCAGAGTTTTGGGGGTTGTTTTTAGGTTTAAGGCAGGTTTTAGGGTTTTGGGGCTTCGGGTTGAGGGTTTAGGGTATAAGTAGCACATGTGTTTCGCAACATGTTTACCTAGCCCCCTCAACCCTTAACGGCTATAAAATCCCGGTGTCCATGTCATTTTTCATGTTCCTGCTCATCGGATTTCCCGTTTTTACCCGAATCCCTCAACCTTGTATTTTTCAGGAGGTGCAAACAGGGTGCACTGCGGGTCCGTCTCGCCCTCTCACATATACATCTGCTAGTTTACATAAATAGGGGGATTCCAATACTGACCGCAAAATATTATAAGCCTCCTTCTAGGGGTCCCCAAAAAATCAACGCCTAATTATGGGAAAGCCCTAAAACCCAAACCCTAAAACCCTAAACCCCCTAAACCCTAAATACCCTGAACCCCAAAGCGTAAATACCCTAAACCCTAAATACCCTAAACCCTTGACCCTAAACCCTAAAACTCAACCCTAAACCCTAAACCCCACACCTTAAACCCTAAATACCCCAAAATCCATAGCTTTAAGGCACCTCGGTGGACAGACCATCCACAGTTTCGCTGGAGTTGGAGTGGGCAAAGACCCCTTGGCGAAGACGATTCGCCAGGCCAGGCAGGGGGTTAAGGATGAGGGTTTAGGGCTTAGGGTTTAGGGTTTAGGGCTTAGGGTTTAAGGTTTCGGGGTTTAGGGGTTTAGAACTATTAGGGTTCATAGGGTTCATAGGGTCAAGGGTTTAAGGGGTGCATAGTGTTTAGGGTTTATAGGGTTTAGGCTTCAGAGTTTAGAGGGTTAGAGTTTAGGTTTAACCCCCTCAGTAGCAGCAGTTGCATGTTCCCTGTAATCTGAAAATACCAACCGTTTTATTCGTTGTACCTAATACTACTTGTGGAGAGGAAGTATTATTAGATTATGTGTAGTAGTCGGGGTTACAGGCAGGGTTCAGGGTTAAGGGATTTGACAGGGTTTGGAGTTCGCAGGGTGCGAGTTCGGGATATACGGGATGAGGGTACAAGGTTTACCGAATCAAAAAAGAGAATTCGCGCAGGGGAAAGGGTTTAGGGTCGGTTTAGGCCTTAGGGTGTAGGGTCTAAACTCTTGAAAGGGGGGTGGATATATATATATATATATGGGAGAGTATATAGGCGAGTACTATATATGGGTTATGAAGGCAGATTCTAGGAGTTTAGACTATAGGTCATTTAAGGCTTGGGTTTCAGGTTCAGCGAAGCAAGGTGCACGGGCATGTGGGTGAACGTCGTTGACCCTGAGCTAGAAGGAGCTAGAAGACACCTACCTAGGGCGCCCGAATGTATAAACAGCACCTGCGCAGAGTCCGCGAGTAAATCATAGAGCCTTTATAAACCCGAAATCCTTGGGACCATCTCGCCAAAAACCGTTGACCTCTGCACGTGAAGATCTGAGTGAGTGACTAATCCCCCTCCCCCTTATATTCAACCCCCCTACACCCCCATAAACTTATAACATAATATTAGCATCACAATGCGAATATTCAATATCATGCCGGGTTGAAGGGTTTGATATTAGGGGGAGGAAGATTATTGTCCTTTGAAAAAGGATCTACATCGGGTTCCATGCCAGTTCTGAGGCCGTGTAAGGATACTCCTAAATGATAAACCCTAAACCGGGTATTGCTGCGACAACAGAATGATTAGGAACATATCTCGTCAGGATGCCCAATAGATGTTGAAAACTGTGTCTGCTTACCCTAAACCTAAAACCCCAGACCCCCATAAACCGTAAACCAAACCCTAAACCCAAAACCTTAAACCCTAAACCCAAAACCCCAAGGATCATTTCAAATTCGAAGATGGGAATGCATTTTTGGTACTTTCTTCCAGGGAGGCGGACCCCAAGATAGACCCGCAAATATGAGAATCCTTAGTACAGGGACCCCAAAAGGCCTAGCTTTAGAAAACCCTAAACCCTAAGCCCTATTTATCCCTGTACAATCCTCACATACCCCTTATATGTCCCAGCATAGACCCCTGTAAAACAGAGATTTGCAACCCTCAACTCATCCCAACTAAAACGCTGCATCAGGCCTTACGGGATAAGGAGATTGTAATTAACCCAACCTTAAAGAACCCTAGAATGTCTTACCTCTTATTTCCAATTCGGCAACCCTAAGCCCTAAACCCTAAACTCTTATCCCAAAACCCCAAACCCTAAACTACCCAAATCCGTAAACCCTAAACCCTAAACGCTTACATGTTCGCACGAGGTGCAGAAGAGTTCTGCAGCAGTTCAGCGCTGGAAATCCACCAAGGTGCTGGTTATCGACCTTCGGCAACTACCCGATTTAGGGTTTAGGGTTTAGGGTTTAGGGTTTGGGGTTTGGGGTTTGGAGTTTAGGGTTTGGGGTTTAGGGTTTAGGGTTTAGGGTAAAGTTGGGTTTAGGCCCTAAGGGTCCATGTACCCAATATATTTGAGTACTTAGGATTTGGGTAATAGTAATTCTAGGACAGCTTTGGAGTAGGTATATGATTATTGAGTACCTGGACCCTTAGGGCTACCGGGTTTAGGGTTTATATAGGGGAAATAGAGGATTTAGGGATTAGGGTGTCGGGTTAAGGGATTAGGGTTCAGGGATTATTGTAGGGTTTAGGGATAAGGGTTTAGGCTTTAGGGCAACTACTTTGAGGCCTAGAAGACCTAGTAAGTAGGGTACCAGTGGGGTTAGAAGCACATTAGGCCCACTTGAGGGGACCTATAACTCCGTTTTTGACCTGCTTACACAGTCAAACCCTAAAGTCTAAATAAGTGTCTGGGCCAGAGGTTGTGTCAGGAAGTTGTAATTTACTGCTCGACTCACATGAAGCGCCCCTTAACTGTAGAGTTTCCCAAAATTAAGGGTACTCTTGAAAGGGGTTTAAAGAGGTTCTATGGGGATAAGTAGGGTTTAGGGGTTTAGGGCAACGGAGGGCGTGGTGTTCATAGGCCAAGTGTGAGGAGGGATCTGCTGTCCATAGATGAAATCCTGCATGACTCCAGATCGTGGTTTCCATAAATTGGGGGGGCCAATGCAGACCCCAATACACCAGAAGCAGGCCAAGTTAAGGCAAATCACCAGAACGCAAAAACAGGCGCGAGGTGAGAGTTTTGATTTTTTACACATCCCTTGGGCTTCGCTTATATCATCGTGAAATCCACAAGCCTCTTGCGCAGCCAACTGAGTGACGCGCTATGTGCCTGACTGTACTGTTTCTACGACGCGTTGTAGACTGTGTAGTTGTCGCATAACTGCAAGTGAGAGAGCCTGAGAATCTTCGATCAATCTGGAAAATTTGAATTCTTTCCGAAGAGTGGGCTGCGGCTGCTTATGTAGGCTCTGTAGTCCGTAAGCCAAACTTCCACTGGAGCAGTATTTTATTCGGGGATACTACGGTACCCAGTATAGAATAAGATTCTATTCTCCTTTCGGGGTATAGGATTTTGTATAAGGAGTATAATCTTACTAGGTTCAACCACCAAAAAGAGGAGTTACTCAAGTGAATGTGCATCTCAGCGACCACTCCGGGTCCTTTTGGCCGGTAAATGGAGAAAACATGATTTTCTGGGATATTCCCGGGAAGATCGCTTATGGACCTTAGGCCCTATGTAACTTTATACAATAAGAATAGCTCACAAGAGTTGGATACCAAATAATGAGGCCCCTAAATCTATCCCAATTTGGGAGTTTGGGGGCATGTGCTTTGGGTGTAAGGCTTTTGGTGAGGGGCCTAAACCCTAAACCCTAAAACCTAAATGCTGGCAGAGCCCTGACCTTGGAGGGTCAGGAGGACTTACTTGGAGGGTCATTGAGACTTAGTAAGTAGGTCTATAATGGGATATAAGTAGGGTCATTATATGGGCTATAGGGCTTATTAACCTACGTACTAAGTCCCCCTGACCCTCCAAGTAGAGAGTACGTTGCTACCTCCTATAAGCCATGTAACAACCCAAGTTGTCTCCAGGCATAAAAGGGCGCTTAAAAGAACAACCTACATACCGACTAAGTCCACCTGGCCCTCCAAGCCGGTTCTACCCTAAAACCTAAACCCTAAACCCTAAACCCTAAACCCCAAATCCTAAACCCTGAGTACTTAGGACGAGATTTCCATGATTGATGGGGAGCTCCTGGAGTGACTCGGCTGTAAGGTTCCGGGTTAAGGGGTTAGGGTTTGGGATTCATGCCCATTGCCAGTGTAAGACCTTGTGCCTAACAAATGTCTAACTGTTTATGCTACACTTAAGGCTTCTACATTCCTTGCCGCGGTTTTGGGCTTAGGGAAGGAAAGATCAAAGACAGCCCAACTTCACTAATCCAATCCCCCTAATATTAAAGCCCCTAATATGAAATACGGGTTCCCCAGAATTCCAGAAATTTGCCCCACGATTACTTTGAAAAGGGCCATGATTAAAGTCAATTACGGCTCGGATCCTGTGAATTAGGGGGGCCCATCGCTTTGCTCTCAACGGTCAGGGATCTCCTTGAATTCCTGGATTTCGATTGCTTTTGAATTGTTTTTTCAGGAATCTATATAGAAGCTGATTGGGATTTTACATGTGCTTCTTGCGAATTTAAAACGTTTCTAATTAGATTCTAATGTGATTCGACTTGGCTTGGTTACCTGTTTATAAGCGGATGCTAAATAGGTTTTATTTTGATGTTGACTAGGGTTTAATGGCATTTAAATTCATTGAAAAGTGACTTTATCACGATCTTATTCCGATGTTATTGAGACTTTACAGCGATTCTGATTAGAGTTCATTCGCTTTTGAATTGATGTAATAGCTGCTGTTTGAGTTTTAGGTTGGATTTCAGTAGGATCCTCTTATATACCCCCCAAGCAATGATTGGGTGGTATGATAAATACCCCCCCACCCAATATTAAATACGGTTCGCCCCGCCACGTTTTTGGCATCGGTACTCCTAACGATTGAACCCGGATCCCAAGCAGCTTACTAGCTAAAAAGCGATATCTCCAAGTTGTGCTGACGCGTTGCAGAGTCGACACCTTTAGGGTCTGAATTGCCAATCGCAAGTTTGCAAATCTCAAGTCTTGCCACATGGTTGTGGGGCACGAATTGCTGCGAATGGGTCCCCTATTGGAATTGCAAAAGGACCAAGGCAGACAAACGAGCCCCAGTTGGATTGGTCTTGTCTCTTGAGCTTTATCATACACACGCCCTAATACTTTCTCGCCGTAGCTGTAGATTGAGGAGACCGCGTGCAAGCAAAGGTGCGTTACGCCATGCTTTTTTGGAATGCTGTTTGGTATCCCGGTGATGCAAGACATGCTCTTTTACAACCCTGCGAATCTAAAGAAAGGAGCTTCAAGAGTGTTGGCCGCTGGTCTTAGCTCTTATTGGTGAGTAGTGGAAAGGTGGAAGTTTTCAAAGTATTCCAGACGTGTTGACGCAGGAAAGTCTCTTGCTCACTTCTTTTGCCCTTATCATCCCCACTGCCTCAATCCTAAACGCGTGAAAGATCTCCGGAGAAAACCTGAAGAGGAGCCTCGATTATCATAATGAATTGTTGGAAATCAGCAGAATTTCACCTTGATTGCGGGGGTTGACATTCCAGAATGTTTGTACACATTGGCCAAACCTTATTTGATGGCTTGAGCTGAGCTCTTGTACCTGCACAAGCTTTCTACCATGCTCCCCTCTTTCAGAGGCTTCACCACATTTCACCCAAGATCCCTTTGCGGGACCAAATTTTAACACCCTGGGTAAGTGACGAAGGCGCAGCCTTCAAAATATACATGGAGTCGGGAACGCGCGTCAAAGACTGGAGATTTGGCCAAAAGCTAGTGGTAGCGTAAGCCCTCCAAAGCGCACCGATTGCCAACAGTCGCATTTGCAGCCCCTTTCTCAGACTGCGTTGTGGGATAGCTTCGGCCCCGCTGGTAGGCAAACCGTGGAACCCCATTGCCCTAGTACAGGCCCAGGTGGCTCAACACTCATGTCTGCCAGAACCCTTAATTAGTTTGTACGAGGTTGCCGATGCCTACTGATGTGCGCGGAGTGTGGGACCAGAAGGTAAAGGACCTTTTTTGTTAGATAGCTAGGGCTATGTGAGTTGACGCTGTTTTGGCTCGCACGAGCGAAAGTCGATACTCCGACCGCCTAAATGTTAAACCTTAGGCCATACCAGCCAAGCCCTAACCAGCTCAAAGTTTTTTTTTTTTTTTTTTTNNTTTTTTTTTTTTTTTTACTTTTTCGTCACATACTCCTCATACCACCCAACCCCTAACCATCTTTAAAGTTCGTAATTTGTCGTCACATATTCCTGATACAGCCATACACACGCCTCATCAACATCATTTACAAGCCCAGGCCCACACTGATTCATTAAATCATTTGATCTGTTAAGTTTTCAGGGAACATGGCATCATTAGAAGGAACATGAATCGAATTGCTGGTACCATTAACTCTTTGGTCCTGGGAAAAGAGTGTCGGAGCCCATCCATGGATTTTAAACAGGAACCTTAAAACCCCAACCCTGGAACCCTAGTCCCTAGAAATCGTAAGCTCTAAACCCCAGAACCCCAACCCGCTAAATCCTAAACCCCATAACCCCAACCCCAAACCCAGTACGCCCAGGCTCATCTCCGGGGTCGCTTGCGCCATTCGCAAGCAGAAAGCTGCCTTTGGGGGCCTGCAGGTGCATTTTGGCATGCAGGGCTTCAGGGCTCAGGGCTTCGGGTTTAGGGTTTTGGGTTCAGTTTATGAATTTTGGGGACCCCATAGCTGAGGTTGAAGGCTTAGGGTTTAGGGCGTTCCAGAACCTTCAACGATTGTTGTTATTACAAATCTTTCGTGGCCTTAGTATACTAGAAAGCCGTAATTCGCACGGTGCGGGAACTTATGGCTTTGATTGTCGGCATGACGTGGATTTTGCATGCGACTAGGCCTACAATTAGATTCTAATGTGAGTCAAGGGGAAATGTTGCATTCAGATGCATTGGGGTTTGCCCGCTCCTAATGGTCGCTGATGAGGGGACAGTGATTTCACTGCGCTGCAAAAGCATCATGATTTTTCTGTATGGTTCTGGTTTGCATAGGGTGGCACTCAGCTACGAATACTACGGATCCTAAACCCTAAGACTCCAAACCCTAAACCCTAAACTCCGAACCCTAAACCCTAAACCCCCTAAACCCTTAACCCCCTGAACCCTAAGCTCCCTGCACCCTAAGCCCAAAACACCCATGAACCCTGAAACCTTCAGAACCTGAACCCTAAACCCTGAACGTCGATCTGAACGATTTATTGGGTATAGAGAGGGGTTACATTATTCCATCATTCCCTACTCAGCCCCAACATTTTGCAAGACTACCAGCCGCAACTGTGTCCAGTGTCTGGATTTCTCCAGATTCGCCTAACGACGGGTTCCCCATTATCCCTTCATGTACTCGAGATACATCCCCAGGGTCCCTTAGACCACCCTTTTTTGAGAACCTCCCCATATCAGGAGGATGTAGACACTGCAGAGGACCTCGTACGCAAGTTACATTGGGGATTATGGCTTATGGAGGCTATCGAATTTCTTACTTACTCAATCCCCTGACTATACGCTGAACCTTGCCACCTTTAGAACAGGCCTGGGAGGCTTTTTCAATATGCCAGGTTTAGGGTTTAGGTTTAGGTTTACCCCAAAGTCCTCCTGACAATCCACATACTGGCGCCAAGCTGCTTCGTCAGTGAACCCATCACCTCTGCGACTGACACGTCGGGCGAGAACCTAGACTCCAAATTGGGCAAGGTAGGCACAATAATAAACTTCAGGGCCCAAAGAGAGGATTATTATCTTCAGATTTATAGCCTTAGGGAAGCATTTCCCAACCAATCTGATAAGCATCGGGAAGAGCCAACAAATAAATGTAGTTCCTCCGCAACTCTGATTAATGGATGCGCTCTACAAAGACTGCCGCCTTTTTTTTCATTTGGATATATGTCCAGGTCAGCGCAGAGGACTCCTTGTTTAGGGTTTCAATTCTAAGGTGCGTGCAAATGCAGCCGTCAGAGGCAAGTGACTGGGTTGCTGTGGAGGAATTTAGATCAACTAGAATAAGGAAACCGATTGTTTACTATATACATATATACATATGTATATATATATACCCATACTGTGGAAAACCTTATATACCCATCGTGGTAACTGGAATTAAGTTCATCAACAGCCACCCAGAGTATGCAGGCTTCTGGACGTGCAGGTCAAAGTAACCTTTGGAACTACAGGAACCCTAGGGTTTAGGGTTTGGGGCTCAGGGTTTAAAGATCTACGGTCGATGTGCAGTAGCTTAATATGGTAGTTTCCATAAATACGGGGACCCCAATACAGACCCCCTAAATACTACGGCCCTTATTATTGGGAGCCCCAAAATGGTACCCCTAATTTTGGGAATACAATAATGTAGGTAAACCCTAAACCGCCAGTTTGGGTGAGGGTTTAGAGGTTAGGGTTTAGGAAACGAGTTTCCGATAAAAAGTAGACTCCGCAAACTGTTTAGGAACAAAGGTTTAGGAAAACCCATAGATTCCATAGACTCCGAACGCATAGCCATGGTTTGCGCTTGCTTCACAGGTGCTTTTCTGTGGCGATTTCCTGCAGCTGCCGCCAGTTCAGGCCAGCATCGGCATGGTTTATGGTTTAGGGTTTAAGGTTTAGGGTTTAGGCTTTAGCGTTGAGAGCGTTAATTGAGTTACTACATCAGAGAACCAAATGGGGACTAGAGTTATACAGGGGTTACATTTGCGGTTACGTAGGGATGTAAGGAGTTTGAGTAAAGCCTTAATCCAAAACGCTAAGCCCTAAACCCTAAACTCTGAGCCCTAAACCCTAAACCCCAAATCCAAAAACCCTTAACCCCTCACCCTGAACCCTGAACCTTTAGCCCTGAATCCTTAACTTTTATCCGAAACCTTAAACCCTAAACCCCAAATGCCTCTCACTCAGACGCAGGCCTCACCATTTTTCCAAGAAAAACATTCAGGAACTGGGCCAAACTTGCACCAGAGCGGTTTGAGGTTTGAGGTATTTGGGGTTACGGGTTCAAGGGTTTAGGGCTTATGGAACCAAACAAGAAGATAACGACAGCTTGGCATCAACAACCATAGATGGGCATAAATCTGAGGCCCATGTCAGGGTTTTTAGGGTAAGATCGTTGAACGCTTTGCCGCAACAAAATGGGCTGCGATTAAGGAATTCCAACTAAGTTACCTTCATTAGAGAACCCTATCACCTACTGTACGTCGATACTCTGGTAAGTTAACAACAGTGTCTTCGTAGCAACGAAGCAACTGATCCTAAACTCTCAGGCTTCAGTGAAGCCCAGTTGAGGAGGATTCCATTCGGTGATATTAGAGCCCCAAGTATTGAGCAAGAAGGCAGAGTACATGCTCCTTTTGATTACGGTAGTTCATAAGAGGAACATGTTCTCACTTGGCTCAACCACCCAAAAATGACCAATAGGCAAACCGTCTAGTCGCCACAAAGCTCTTCAGTTCTAGACCCTGCACCACCTCAACCTAAATACCTACAACGTAATGTAGAATCCAAAAAAATAGGTTCCAAGTCGAATTTAGAGGTTCAGGGTGATGATGGAGAATCAAATAGAAAATGAAATTGCTAATCATATTCAAGCTGCGTGCTGCAGGTCTTTCAGCATCATGGTCCTAGATTCTTTGTATTCTTCTGGATGGGGTACCTCAAAAGAGAACTCAGAATGATGCTGGAAAGTATTTCGGCCGATGCAGTTCCCCCTAGGCTTCACGGAGCCTAAGTCAGGGCTGACCTCTACTTGGAGGTCAGCAGATGCACGTAGGGTTATAAGAGCTATGGTCTCTGGCTATAGCTCGTGAGAAGCTTATTTGGGATAGTTATACCCCTACCTACTCCTACGTATCTCTACCCGTGAAACGCCAAGAGTACATTCACCTTAAACCCTGCGCGTCAAGCCAGGAGCGGGGTAAACTTGCCCCCCAGTTCTGCTTTAACGCCGCTGCCTGGAAGAAGGCTCTGTGGGAGCTCAGTTTGGATGTTGGGTTCAGGGTTTGGGGTTTAGGGTGTTCAGACTTGTGGTATAGAATTCAAGTGCCACAGAAGAGGGTGTGGGATTATGTGAGCTACAGTCTAAACTACTAGTTATCCCCTTCAGTAACCCTTATAATGCTCCCCTATATAATCCCTAATAGTTTAGACTATAGACTATAGCTCATGTCAGCGCTGTAGAGGGTTTAGGATTTGGGGTTTTGGGTTTACAGGCCCCGACAAGTTGTTTTTGCGTTGCGTTGCATCCCAACTTCCAAGATTTTGAATTGCTTGGAAGGAACTGAAATTAAGTTACCACATTATGGGTACCTAGTAGATCATAGGGTTTCCTTCTTATAGTAAGGTAGCTTAAGCTCCTTAAAAGCAACCCAGAATACTTTGTTGCTCATGTTGCGTTTGGTCCCTAAGACCCTAAACCCTAAACTATGTTTTATCATTCAGGCTCCTCTTCTTGTATTTAACGGTGTCAGTTCTTGGCTCAGAAGCACATATGCCTGGGGACCTGCCCATGAAGCTCCGAATCTCAGAGTAGGGGTGTACATGGAGGGTCCGAAATCAGGGTTTCATGTTGGTACCCCTAAGTATTAGGTGCCGAGGTATAATTCAAAACCAAAAGGGGCCCATAATTTTCAGAATAAGCCACATGCTATGTGGCACCTTTGTTGATGTGCCTACCTTCGTTATTGCAGATTTACTGAGGGTTTTGGGTTTAGAAACCATAGGTACACCTCCTCAACCCTAAATCCTGAAACAAAGTCAGATCTCGACAAGGAAGGAGGTTGGGCTGTGCGGCTCTGTCGAGGTAATCACCTCTTCCCTCAAAAAGTGATACCCTAAGAACAAAAGTAGTAGCAATCCCCTGCACCTTCCCTAAACCCAAAGGCCTAAGATCCTAATCATTTGACCCTAAACCCTACATCTTTCATGAGGCAGCTCTGGATGAGGGCACTGTACTGCTCCGGCAGACGGTGCGGCAGGCTTCTGACCGCGAGTTTGGCAAGGACTGGGTCCTGGAGAGAGCTTAGGGTTTAGGGTGTAGGGCGACAAGAAATTGGGGTTTAGGCCTGAGGGTTGAGGTTGTGGGTTAATGGCGCAACAACCAGGGCCCATTAGCTAGTTGCTTGATGTTAAAGATTTCGCATCCTGTGCGTTTAGGGTTTATGGTTTATGTAAGTTTATGTATATTTTTGTGGGCAAAACGCGGTGGATGGAGGCAATCTTGCACCAGCTCAAAATCGCTCGAGGGGCCCCAGGCGGTGCAAGGTTCCTCCGCCAACAGTCTCTGTGCTCTCGTTATGGCTACAGACTTAGCTCTCAGCAGAATTTCAGAACATTATGAATCAGAAGCAGATGGTTTCAAATTATGCCTTGATATCAAGTCATAATTTCCAAATTGTCCCCTAAACCCTAACACCTCCCTTACCATAGTGCTCCTACTGGTATCTTAGGAGAGCTGTATAGATCAGGAGGTACTTGGAGGGTCAGGGGGACTTAGTGAGCAGGTTAGTAGCCGCTAAAAGCCATATAGTAACCCTATTTGTCCCCAGTACGAACCTACTTACTAAGCCCCCCTGACGCTAAACCATAAACCTTAAACCCTATCTTACTAAGTTCCCCTGACCCTCCAAGAAGGCCCATGCAAGACTCACCCAGCAGAGGTAGGCTGCAATTTCTGGACCCTTATACCGACCCCTAAGCCCCAAACGCTAAGCCCTAAACCCCATAAGCCCTTAAACCCTATAAGCCCTAAACCCTAAGCTCTAAGCCCTTAAACATCCATATCGTTGGGCACGCTTTCCGCGCCTGGGGAATTTTTGCATACTGTTGCTAAAAGCGCTTGCCTGATTGAACACTTTAAGGGTTTTGGACTTAGGGTAGTTTACATCATGCTGAGGAACCCTGCTGTTAATTGTTCAAGGAATCCAGGACCTTGAGATGGGTAATTCCCAAAGCCCAAAACCCTAAGCCCAATCATTTAGACTTCTACATCCTTCACACACAAAGCTTCTAGCCCGGACTTCCAAGCCGGTTCCTCTTCATTATCACACGGATTGGGCATCACTTTGGGAGTTCGGTTAGCCAAGATCCCCATAAACCCTAAGCCATGATGATTGAAACCCGTCATGCAGGTCCTCAACGAGCCCCTTGGAAGCACGAATCTGCTAGGGTCCAGGATTTGGATGGCGAAATGTTCAGCAGATAGGGGTTACCGCAAGAAAAAAACGTGGATTCAGGGCAAACCATGTACGGGGACTCATAGGTTTAGAGCTTCCCAATGTAGAGGTCCCCCCCCATAGAAAGGATCATTGTATGTAGGAGTATGCAGGGAAGGGCCCTCTTTTAAAGAGATCAGATACGTATATCTACAAGAGTAGTGATGTTCATGCAGCAAGAAGGCTGGTGGCGATCGTACTTTCAAGTACTAGGAGGCAGCATACTTGCATTCAGGCAAGCCATCGGAACCATCTTTCCTGATGCTTCCATTAGAAATGTGAATCCCGGATTGTATGTTCCAAAGTTGGCAAACCCTAAACCCTTAACCCTTAACCGCGCGGGTTTGTCATGAAGTCTGACTTGAATTTGGGGATGGAGCTCTGGGGGGTCTTTGTCAACTGCATTCCGTCGTGGCAGCCTGTGCTTAAGGCCTAAACCTTATACCCTAAACCCTAAACCGCTGGGCTTGCGTTTGCTTGCTTTGAGGTTTTGGAGGCAAAGTCTACTGTCAAAACGCAGGGTGATCTGCAACCAGTCGAACGCTAGGGTTTAGCAACTAGTCGAACGTTACGGTTTCGAGTTATTATTCTGGGCCTGAACTCTGAGGAGAATTGATTTCCTAAAACAGCAGCAGTGGATGCGCCTAAGGATCTAAATCAGGGGCCCCTTCCCTCCTGCACAAGATGCAACATTTCGGCGTGAGAAGTACTGGGGATTAGTAGAGAACATGGTAATGTGTGTTATAGTACAGGTATTTTTTCAGGGGTTGTATAGGGATTATATTCCCTTATTCCTTACTAACCCCCAGTAAGAAGAGCAAGGACCTGACAGTAGTCTTCATGTTTCTGACGCCAAACTCATGTTCATGATTTCACCGAACTGCTGTGCACCCTAAAACCTAAATCCCAAACCTTGAGCAGGAAAAGGCAGCTACGCCAGACTCGATGCCACACCGCAGCCGCTGCGCTTAAGTATGCGGCGGGTTGCTTTGAAATCTTCTGCCTGACCCTGAACCACGAAAACGAAGGGCGGCCCTAACCGCTAAAAAATCTTTGGATCCAAATCCTGAGACCTTCAGACACTTAGGTTGAGGGTGGGGCATGTTTCAGATGCCGCGCGGTCCATGCTCGCGAGTTGTCATGCCCCTCGGCGATAGTCTGGGGGATAATGTACATTGGGACAACATCGGAGGAAATCATGGAGTTTGCTGGTGGCACAGACTGTGTAGGGCTTAGATTTGAGGGGTTCCTGGCAACTCCTTGACCTTGCACTGTTGCCTATTGCGCCACATCCCCACAAGCACGTCAACCCTTCACCTGTAAACCCCAAACCCTAAACCCTACACCTTAAAATCCATGAGCAAGCAGAAGCCCCAACTGACTGGCGCTCAAGGGGCAGTGGGGGAGCGAATAGCAGTTTAGGGGTTTAGGGGAGCAGGGGCTTAGGGTTTAGGGGTTTGAGGTTTAGGGGTTAGTGGTTTAGGGTTTAGGGAAATGCATACAGAAAAAAAATATATTTATATCTATATTCATATTTATCTGGGCCTTTAAAGGGCATGCTCCGCCAATCTCCCTTCGCACCGAAATCCAAAACGCTGAGTCCTGAATCCTGAAGCATCAGAACCCAAACACCCTGAAGCCTAAATCATATAGAGGGATTACAGGGATTATCTTCGTTTACATTGGGATTATAGGGTGTATATATATATATAGGGGTTATATATGGATACTCGAAAAGAAAATTGGAATTACTACATCATAATAGGGGGTTGTCACATTTTCTTTTCATTTGCATCACTGTTCCTGCAGACTGCTAAAATGGCCCTATCAACACCCCAACCAACTCCGCAAACACTGGCACCCTCTTTATGTTGCCCATTGTTTTACTAGCTTGGTATCGAAGGTCAGTCAGAAGGCTTTCGGATGTTATCCTAAAACCCTAAACCTTTAACTCTAAACCGCAAGTGAAACACTTCGATGGCATCCTTCAAATCATATAGTCTCCCTTAAGTAGATAGAATATGGTGTATATGCGGATCTTATTACAAAATACCCAAAGCCATATTCTATCTACTTACGGGGACGATTCTGGGGGGGACCCAGTGGCATAGCTGCCGTTTGTTGGGCCCTTTAGAATATTATGTCGGTTTCCCAAATAGGGAGACCCTCATACAGACTTCAAAATATTATGACCCTTATTATGGGGACCCTCAAAAGGGTACGCTATACCTGAACCCCTAAACCCTAAATTTGGGAAGCCCTCACATGCAACTTGTTGCGGGTCCTCACAAGTATGAAGCAATCTCAAGTGTTCTGACTCCTTGTCCGACTATCGAACACGTAACCACAAATCCGGAAATCCTAACCCCCAGTTGGAGGGGCATTGGGACTTCGTAAGTGGGTTAATAATGAGGATAACTAGGTTTACTATATGGGTTATAGTCATAGGGGTTATTCACCTACTTACCAAGTCCCCCTGACCCTCCAAGTAAACTCTACGCCCTAAACCCTGGCGACTAAACCCTACCCTAAACCCTCAGCCGAACAGCTAACTGCTTTTAGACTCAGCGTTTAGGGTTTAGGGTTTAACCCAAGCATGACCTAACTATACCACAGCACCATAATTCCCAAGATTTAGGGTACTTCAGGTAATGCAGGATCTTTAACCTCCACCTGAACCCTATATTATTATATATATATGTACATATCCCTAAGCCCGTCACAATGTATTTAGGGTTACCTACCCTAAATCCCGGAACCCTCAACCCGCAAGCCCAGGTAAATCCACCTTGTATAGGGCAAAAGAATGAAAGACTCGCACAAACCCAGCAATGTAGACGCCCTAAACACTCCAGCCCAGGTAAATCCAAGTTGTAAAATGCAAAAGCAAGAAGAAAGATTCGCGCAGACCTGCACACACATCTGTCAAAACTGCCGACTCCCCTACACAGCTTGCCCTATTCCCCAAATCCTTAAACCCTGAACCCCAAACCCTGAACCCTAAACCGCAAACCCCGAACCCTAAGCACTAAACCCTGAACCCTAAACCCCAAATTCTGAACCTCAAACTCTGAACCCTAAACCCCAAACCCTGAACCCTAAATCCCAAACCCTGAACCCTAAATCCCAAACCCTGAACCCTAAACCCTATGAGCCTTGCAGGTAAGTGTGAAGTCTCAGCCCAAAGATGGCATTCTTCCCACGCGGCTCAGAACGCAAGCTTGTTAATATGAGCTACCGTCTACGTATAGATATGTAGATAGACAGGTCGATACACATCTATACCACCCTCCCTCCTTCCCTCCCTCCCTCCTTCCCTCCCTCCCTCCCTCCCTCGCTCCTTCTCTCTCTCCCTCCCACGCTCCTTCTCTCTCTCTCTCTCTCTATCTCTGTCTCTCTCTCTCTCTCTCTCATATATTGGAGCATCAAACGGCTAAGTAAAGAGAAAGTGGAATGGCAATTGGGAGTACATACAGATGTAGTAGGATATAGGGTGTAGGGTTTAGGGGGCAATGCTTATGGGGTTATACCAGCTACTGTCAAAGCCCTAAACCCTAAGCCCTAACCCCTGTATTAGGATTCGCAAGGGACTATTCAGCGTGAAACCTAGGGTCCCTTTGGTAGTTTGGTCTTGTCTTTGATGGGGCCGTGTCCATCAGCTACATAGAAGATTTTTTGCGGTAGCTCATGTACTTGCGCCTGCTAAGGGGCAGCCTATGGTTTAGGATTTGGGGTTGCAGTCTTTAAGATTTGGTTTATAGGGTCTAGGATTTTCTTTTAGGGTCCCACCTATTCATTCCAACCCCCAGAAAACAAAGCTTGCCAAGATGGGGGGTTTCGCCTTGAGATTATGGCCTCAGCCCTAGCCAAGCACGGGTTCGGGTGTGCAGTGTGAGCTGTACTTGGCGTGTCAGATGAGCTTAGTAAGTGTTTACATCTATCCCCTACAATCCATAGGATCACCCCGGCTTTTCACATTGCTAACCTGCTTACCGAGTCCTCTTGACGCTAAGCCCAAAACTAAGCTCTAAATCACACAGCAGTTTCAATGCTTTTCCATGCCTCCATGACTCACCAAGTCCACTGACCCTAAAACCTGCAAAACAACCTCCTTACATTATCCATGTTCTTGTCTACATGATTCTCCACTGTTGGGGCAATATTCCTATACATCCCTGTAACATCCGTCTGTGATCCCTATGTGGGTGGTTGTCAAAGGGCCCTTTTTGGATCCCTATTATAATATGGCACCTAATATTTAGGGTACCCAGAAAGGGGCCATAATTTTGACAACCGCCCATTAAGTCTCCATAATGTCACCCTAAACCCTCAACCCTATACAATCCTTACGGCTTAAAGAAGGAGGCCACGTTAAGACGTCAGCTCTGGAGCTTTGCATGTCATGTTTTGTAGCGTGAGTTAGGGTTCAGGGTTCAGGAGTTCAGGGTTTAGGGTTCAGGGTTTAGGGTTTAGGCTCTAGGGCTTATAGGGTTCACGTTCCAGGGGCTAGGGTTTATAGGAATAATGGAAGAGAAAATGGAAGCGAGTATCTAGGGTTTAGGGTTATATAGGGAGATATGTAGGAATAGTGGGAAAGAAAATGGAAGGTACAGGGCTTAGGGTTTATGAGTTAGGGTATGGGGGTTAAGCTGAAGGCATGCATCTTGGACGGATGTAGGGGCGCGTGAGGAATTCTGACTACCTGCGGTCATCTTATCCTTGCGGCGGCAGATTGTTGTTCAACCTTGGATGCTTTTTTTTGTGATCTGAGTTGCAGAACACTAGCCAACACCCTAAACCTTGTATGGATGTGGGGATTCAGCGGGGGAAATCGAAAGTAGCCGTCATTTTTGCGCGGCATAAAAGCCTTCCTGCTGTTAGTGAGGAATAGGGTTTGGGGTTAAGGGTTCAATGAGGAATGGAAGAATGAATTCCTACGGTAACTCCCATGAAATCCCTTCTAGTCATTTGTCATCCGTTTGCTTCATTGCTTCATATTTCTACCCTACTACCCTAGACCGTCATTGCTTCATTTGCCACTAACCCTAAACCCTAAACCCTAAACTCTATACTAAACCTAAAGCCTGAATAATACAGTAGTATCCATGTCCTCTGTCATTCCCCGCCTGCCCCTAAACCCTGAACCCTAAACCCCCAACACCAAGGAAGCTTTATTGCCTCAACAAGAATGTAGACGCCGAGAATGCGGCGCGTTTGAGGCAACTACCAGGCCCCCAGCTACAAGGTTTAGGGTTGAGGGTTTATGGTTTAGTGTTTTAGGTTTTATAGCTTTAGGGTTTTAGGGTTTAAGGTTTTAGGGTTCAGGGTGTAGGGTGCTCATGATTTAGCGTGGAGGGTTTACCTGGAGCCCGATCCTCAACCCCAAACCCTCACCTCGAAGCCCTAAACCCTAAACCTTTCGTACCATACAGGTACACTCCCCCAAACTAACATGGAACCCATATAGTACCTTTTAGAGGGACTGTAGTCTTTATAGGGACCTTTTTGGGTTTCCATGTTAGTTTCCGGGAGTGTACATAAGCCCACAATGAGAAACTACAAGCGGTGTTTGTTGGACTAGTTTACCCTAAACCCTAAACACTCTGCAGGAAGTTTGGCCGATCATGTTACCTGCGTTTGGCCTCCGGGATGGGGAGTTTGCCAAAAGAGTCCACGCAGAATCCTAGGGGGTTAGGGTTTAGGGTTTAGGGTTTGGTTTAGGGTTTAGGGTTTAGGGGTTTAGGGTTTAGGGTTTAGGGGATCCTCATACTCCCCATTTCGCATCCCCATATGAGCTACTGTCAAAATATAGCCTTACCAAGATCAACGAACCATTAAGGGTGGACGCTCGGGTCCCTTTTGTAGCGTAGTATGGTCCCTAAACAAGGAACCCATGTCCAGTAATTATCTGGGTACTATTTGCTGTAGCCGAATAGAAATCCCAATGGGCTGGTGTTCCAAGACTTTTCTTGCATTATCGTCTTTGTACCCAGCCTCTCTAGACTCCCAAATCCAAAAACAACTGTGGGTTGAAAGAGCGGCAGAGTTGCCAAGCGTGAGGTAGGATTGTGAAAGCAAGCCGTTCATTAAAAGACTCACCCGCGCGGCTCTTCTTTTAGTTAGAGACAGCCAAAACAAACTTGGCAGTGCCTGTATCCTTGTGCTATCCGACCCTAAACGCTTAACCTATCAGAAAGGCTGTAGCAAACGCATACCACGCCCGCAACCGTGCTGGATGCGAGACAATGGAATACAATGCTTCCTATTCCTGCAGCAGGATTCCAGAGTAAAGTCGCGGAAAGGCCATGTAGGTATAATAGTGTTAGGGCCCAAAAGGGTTCCCACATAATTGCTCACTCTGGGGCCCAGGTATGTACTATATAGATACATGGACCTTTTGGGTCAGTATAGAGTATAGACCCCTTTTCCTCCAAATTTGGGCTGCGAGGTCTCTAGAAACTTGTTTGCGCACTCATTCCATTCCGATGCTACAGCATATCCTTGGCAAACCATGAAATCTGTCCTGTCGGTTGTTCTTGCCGCTGCCTCCACAAGAAGAACCAGTTTCGTGTCTTTACGATGTATCACGATCAGCGTTGCCACCACCGCCGCCACCGTCGCCCCCGCCCCCGCCCACACCCACCGCCGCCACTGCCACCGCCACCGCCACCGCCGCGGCCGCCACACCGCCGCTTCCGCCAATACCGCCACCACCATCACCACGACGTCTGTTTGTACTGCTTGCTTCTGCTACTTGTTAGCAGCGAAGCCGCTTCCGCCAGGTGCGGAACAAATCATGCGGGCCAAAGATCTCTGTCCGCGCAGCACCACACCTGCACAAATGGCCCTCTTGGACAAGAAGGTGGCGTGCCAGTTTAAGGTTCAGGGTGAACGGAATGATGGTGTTCATGCGGAAATGGTGACGGCCTGTTCGACCCGGAGGGTCAAGGGTCGTAGTAAGTAGGTTTTGTAATAAGAATACCTTCTTTTCAAGAAGACCTTTAAGTAGATCCAAAAGCTTGAGCAAAGAAATCCAATCTTAAGCTGCTAAACTTAAACCCTAAGCTTGGCTCTCTTCATAGATTCTAGCTTCTCGCGCTTCGAGATGCCGAGGCGTACTGTAAGGGCCCGCTTGATTTGAAAAGGTGTTGTGGATCCAGTATGTTCCAATTGTAATTTTTTTTAGGGGTAATTGTGGTGATTGTTGAGTTCAAGCTTCTACAGTACGCAGTTTAAGGGTTGCTCAGTTTTTGATGGCCTAGGTTATTGGGATGCGAGCCACCCTAAGCCCTTCAACCTAAACTCAGAATCCGCAAACTCTACACTCTACACCTCCAAACCCTAATCGTCTCCCTATCATATTTTCCCCAAAACACTGTAATCCTTTGTGACCTATATGCAACAAGAGCATTGTCATCTTTGTTATAGAGCCCCCCTCAAAAAGGGACCCCTCATTTTGGACACGCCAAAACCCTTGCATGAGCTTGTATGGCGACACCGTAGGATGGGATCTCAAAAACATGAATTCAGGTTTTAGGGTATAGGGTTGAGGGTTTAGAGGGACTATACATTGGGGTTTCCATCAAGAGTTCTTCAGGTTCGATTTGGATACACTGACATAGACCCCACTCCTCTGGGTTGCTGTTGAGGAGCTTAAGCGAAGTTACCATAAGGTAGGTCCAGAGTAAATATTGAGGTTTCATTATAGTAATCTAATCGAGTTCCTGAGCAGCAACCCAGTCCTGGCAAGATCTGTATGGAGGTGTACTTGGTGTCCTCAGGAAGCTTATCCCTCAGCAGGAGTTAACCTCTGATTGTGCTCCCCGAACCCTAAACCCTAATCCCGAAACCCTGACCCCTGTATATCCATGTAACCACTATAACCACCCTTTAGAGGCTCCGTGTTTAGGGTCTTTGGGTTGATTCATTGTATTCATGTTGTGCGTTTGCGGTTTAGGGTTCAGTGTTCAGGGCTCGGGCTTGGGGTTGAGCATTTCACGCGATTTATTGTTTAGGGTTTAGGTTTTGGTGAAGGCTGGTACAATAAATAAGAGGTTGCCATGAGAAAACTGGAAGTTGGGGGGAGGGGGGCGGGGTGAGGTCTCAAATTATCGGCCTCCTTGTGTGCGCCCCAATATGGTAGTTTCCTCAAATAGGGGTATAGACCCCAAAATATTATTCATAATCCTCATGCAACTTGGGAAGCCCCAATATGCACCCTAAACCGAAAGCCCAATGTGAGTGGTTGAGGTCTATGAGGGTTATAGAAGGTTGGGTAGGCATAACCGAGAAAAAATGTTAACCACGATTCAGGGCTTAGGGTCTAGGGGTGTAGGGTTTAGGGGTTACGGTTGGGATATTTGTGCCACCCTTTAACAGTTGCCCCATATTTCTCTTGGACTGATGTTTTACCCTTATGTATACACATGTGTATACATACATATATACATATAGTGTGCATACATATATACACGCATATATGTATATTATAAGATGGGGGTAGTGTTCAAGATCGAGGCATCTTCGCCACAGTATCCACAGACGTCTTACCCAGAATGGTTCAGCTTCTGAGGTTCAAAGACACTACTTGGAGGGCCAAGGTTGGGATTTAGGGTTTAGGGTTTGGGGTTAGGGGGACTTTGTAAGTAGGTTGATAATTAACCCCTATAACCCATATAGTAACCGTAGTTATCCCCATTATTGTTCACCCACTTACTAAGTCCCCCTGACCCCCCAAGAAGTTTCCCTTTAAAAGGTCGTGCTGCATATAACCGTGCCTACCACAGTGGCCGAACCACTCCGAGGGGCTAGGAACGGTTTTGGCGGCTGAGAAAGTTCCTGAAGTCTTGTGCGCTGAGATTTGCAAATCTCTCACTCTCAGGAGTTTTGCCATGTTGGTTGAGAAGCCAGGTGATTTGGAAGCGGCTTTGCAGTCAGAATTGTCTGTGGCTGCATCCGAATGCATTACAAGGAGCCGCCTGCAGGGCAAAGCCCCACTTGGCGTTGACCAGAGATGACATGTCAGACCCTAAACCCTAAACCCTAAGCCCTAAACCCTAAGCCCTAAACCCTAAACCCTAAGCCCTAAACCCTAAACCCTGCCTCACCGGCCACCTCAGGTGGCCGAAGCAGACGTCCACCTTCACCTCCTCCTTTCGCAGACACAGAAGATCCAGCTCCGGAAGGAGTCGCTCTGGAACCCGGCAACGACAGTATAGCCGGTTGCTCTGTACCCTGTGAGCCTTCCAATAGTTTCTGCATGTGGCCCATATAAATCTGTAATATGGGCCCCGATACCCCTTTGGAACCCCCATATGGAAAGCCGTGGCAAAATCACAGTCCCTTCATGGGGTCCGCGCTGCATTGCAGATCCGCGTTCTTAGGTTACCCCAAGAATGGCGCATATTTCTTAAAGTCGCTTCCGTAAATCCCTAAGATCCCCAAGGGCAACGTGTTTATGCGAAACCCTCAGCCGTAAGCCCTCAGCGCTACATCCTAAAGCCTAAGCCCGAAGCCTCCAACCAAACCTTAAAAATTGAATCGTAAACCCCAAACCCTAAATCCTAAAACCCGTACAGCAGGTCCCGAGCGAGGTTCGCCTCAAGATCGGGGCTCAGGTGCATCCTCCGTTCCCCTACTTGGGAGGACAGGGTTTAGGGGTTAGTAAGTAAGGGTTTAAGGTCGTGGGTTATATAGGAAATACTGTACATAGGGGATATACAGGGGTATAGAGGAAAGTAAAGAGAATATATTTCCCCACTAGTGGAGAAGCAAGTGGAGAAGAGCATGAAAAAATACATAAGCTGGGTTTACATAGGGAGTATGTAGGATAGTATTCATTGCAGGCAGGGTCATGGGCTTAGTAAGTAGTTACAGGGGCTATTAACCTACTTACCAAGTCTCTTTGTATGGGATTCGATGTTAGTTTCAGGGAGGGCAGTCCTTGAAGAGGCTTGGGGTTCCGGGTGCTAAGATGTAGCATCGACGTTGGGGTTTAGACTCCATGGGGTCGACTGCTGCACCTGAATAACTACGATTAGTATCCCCCAACAGTGCTTATGTACCCATAGTACAATGTACCTAAACTCTAAACCCTAAACGCAAAATCTGAACCCCTGTTGAACCTTACCTCGCCACCTTCAGCAACGCGGGAAGGAGTGAGAGCTCAAAGCTTGCTGCAGGCTTCTGAGCACTTATAGGTCCATGCGGTTGTTAAACAACTTACAAGAAGTTACCAAAGTTAGGAAAGCCATGTTGACTCCATCTGTAGTCTGGGAACATACTTTAAGGTCCTTAACAGTAACCCATTTGTTACAACATCCACCTATACCCTAAAAAGTACACTTCAGCCTAGATGTAGGTTATGTGTGCCCATGAACGCCCAAGCAGAACTGGAAATTACTTGGACTCAACAAGTTGGTACCCTAAACCCTAAACCCTGATTGCAATGGGACTTCCAAGGTCCACCTAAGGGCGTTCAGGGCTTAGAGAACTCTGTGCGGGCATTGTGGCGGACCCCCCTGTATTTGGGCAGTATATGAACCATAGTCTAAACTCCTTAAAGGGGGTTATATAGGGGATTATATAGGGGACTACTACAGGGGTTATTTGGGGGTTTAGACTATAACTCATATGAACAATGTCGAAGCCTCAACCTTTGCCAAGATGATGGACCCAGATTCCTTGTGTAATGCTGGTGTAGGGTACCCCAAAAATACTTCAAATGATATTGATATTGTTCAGCTTTCCTACGTTACAGTTGCTATGAACATCTACATAACTCTAGGCTCTGCTTCATGTTATGTACTCTTGTCTGTTAACTCTCCAGGTGTTGGTGAATACCCTCCCCCTCCTATCTTACACCCATATACTGAATAACCCTATACAATCCCTATAGAATACCTTATACACCCTAAATCCTGAACAGGGACATTATAGGATAGTGTCTAGGGTTCAGAGCTTAGGGCAAAAACAGTACAGTTCCGGGTTGGTGAAGGTACCAGGTAACATCCAATAGTCTTGTATAGCCAATCTTCTATACATGTTACTGGCATTTCGTAGTTTATCTACCTAGTACAGGGAGATGGGGTCTAGCGTGAGGGTCTCAACTTTGTACTGGGCCTTTTGAAGTCGAAAGCCGCAGCAATGTCCGCCTTGATCTGTAAGGGCCGTCTGGAGCAGATTGTGCAATGATGCCACTTGCAACGGCCAAATCAGCACTTCCGTAAACCTACATTGAGGCAATCGTTTGAACCGGTTCTTCTTCCGCGGCCTTCAACCCGAAACCTTACACATCCTACTTGAAGGGTCAAGCAGGTGAATATGCATAAATATACACACATATGTAAATATAGATATAGATATATATATACACATATATATATATATATTTGTACTTTTTCTGGAGAATACTACGTTCTGGGGGTTTCTCAGTCCCTTTGAAGAAGTGTCATAGTGCGGGCCTGCAATGCGTCCCGTTCTG
>CAJNIZ010044075.1:349-25078 GCA_905231905.1 Symbiodinium pilosum
GGTCAAGATTTCCTCCATCCACAGTAGGGTTTTCATGTGAGGGTTAAAGAGTTTCAGGGCTTAAAGTTTACAGCGGTTCGTACGTACTACAGGAATGGATAAGAAGGTTGGGGGAGGAATCCATTCCTTCATTCTCGCTGACCGCCAATAAGTCCAGGGTGTAGACCCAGTGTGGGCTTGGATTGGGCAGTAAAATTGGGGACTCTTCACGTCCCAAGTCTTTGGAAACAAAGATGTTGGGTTCAGGACTTAGGGTTTAAGTCTTGGGTTTGGGGTTTCGAGTCACGGGGTCTGAGGGTGGAATTGGAGGTTTACGCTTGGGCTCTAAGCCGCTCAGTCCATGTAGGCGTTGGTTGTTTTCCTTAGGGTTCAGGGTTTTGAGGAAAGTGTCCTGAACCTCAACCCTCAGAGCTTCCTTCACCGTTGTCCTCCTTGAGATTCCAGACACAGTACGGGGACAGCATCGGTTTGGCAATACAGGTGCTGAGGAAGGAACGGCAACATCCCTCCACAATTTCATTCAGACCCTTCAAGTTGAAAAATCCGATGCACCGTTTCAAAGCTTCTGAATAGATCAGACCCCAACCGAAAGAAGCAAAAATGAACTACCTGCACTCCTGCAACTCTGCAGACTGATAAGACCAACGAAGAGCTGATCAGGAGCCAATGATGCCAACAAGCTCCTCTGAGCCCTGAACCCTCAAGGCTCGCGGTCCCTGAATCCTAACCCCCTCTCCCTCACATTAAAACCCCCACCCCCCGCAAATATTGAATATTGCACCCATACTAGAATATACCATAGGGGGAATATCTTAATATTAGGGGGGGTGGGAGGTTTGAATATTAGGGGCAGGGGATTAGAATTCAGGGAGGAATCCTCTAATATTAAAACCTCTAAACCCTAAACCCTAAACCCTAAACCCAAACAGGGAAGGGGATTCGGCTTTGTCCTGCCTGGAGATCCTGCGGCTCCATGCCCAGGTCGATCAGGGCTCGCTGTAGGGCTTGGCCTTTACCGGTGCTGTGAAAAAGGTGTTAGGGTGTAGGGTTTTGAATTTAGGGTGTTGAGTTTAGGGTTCTGAGTTGAGTTTAGGGGTGTAGGGTTTAGAGTTCAAGGCTTCGGGGTTTTGATCTAGAGGCTTAGGGCTTTGTGTTTGGGGTTTCAGGGCTCGGGCTTGGGGTCTAAACCGTAACCCTAAACTCTGTTCGGGTCTATTTCCTCTATTGGGGCCCTAAACCACCACGAAGGCCTACTTACCCAAAAGAGGCGTCTCTTTAGAAGCACCTGTCCTCAAGCTCCTGAGAGTGCATGCACTATACCCTAAACCCTAAACTCAAAAAGCTGACTGACCCTGGCCTGAGAGAAAAGCTACAGCGAGGGGTTCCCATGATATGAATGGGGACTTCCCAAAATTAGAGATCCCTTTTTGGGGGTCCCCATAAGAAGGATTATTTATATATTAGGGTCTACATTGAAGCCTTAAACCCTAAACCCTCTATTTTTGGGAAACTACCGGAGATCCCTGAGATGCTTCGGCGCTCACTCTGAGGGGTGCCAAGAAATGGGAGCTCTGAAATGCCCGGATTCGTACTGTAGCTTACTAGTTCTTAGTGGGAAACAAGGGAATGTTATCCCTATATGATACCTGTATAATAGATTCCCCTATTCCCTACAAAGAACCAGGAAGGTAGGGGTATCCACGCCCTTGTCCTTTCCGAAACAGCAGACAGTGATCTGTATATGCCTGTTGAGAACCAATTAAAAAGGACAATACCGGCTCTCAAAACATTGGACACTCAAACCCTAAACCCTAAACCTGAGATCTTAATTTTACAGCATCCCCCCGATGCTCACACCATAACATGAGACCTGGACCTGAAGGAGCCCGATTCGGGATCAAGACATACTGCAGCAGCCAAGATTCCTCTAAGCCATGACATAGATGAAAAACATAACTGAAAAAAGTGTGCAAATATTTAAGCTCTTACATTAACCTTTCTGGCATTGGGCCCCTGCTGCGTTCGTACCGCGCCTCAGCAGATGCAAGGAGATTAGGGCGCAATGTAGGGGCCTTAGGGTTTGGAGTTTAGGGTTTAGGGTTCAGGATTCAGGGTTTAGAACTGAGGGGCCAGTTGAATGAGTAGGTCGCATTGGGGTCCATCCAACTATAGCTACCTTGGGCTCAGGTTTTCCGAGCCTGGAATCACAACAGGATTTCATTGCGGTAGCAAGAGGTAAGTGTAGCTGGGGCCGTATGGTCGCTACGTATGGGTAGCCGGTTAGAGGAGACCATTTAAGTCTGGTGACATATGAAAGATTCTAGTCGCCCTCAAGTACTGAGAATATGGAATTAGCCAACATCATGAGGAGATCCCTATGTACGCCATGTTCTGTCTACTGAAATGCCCGAGTCAGTGTTGAAGTTCAAGATCTGTTTGGAGTCCCTGTTTCAAAGGTTGACGCTGTTTAGGGTGTAGGGTTTTGCGGTGAAGCTCCACAAGAAGTAGAAAAGGTTTGAGGTTTGGGGGATGCTGATGCTCTTACTTCCTCAGTTTTACTGCCTGCAAGGAGGCACGGCCCGACGACCTAGGTTAAAGGCAGAGGCTGTAAACCCTAAAGCTTCCCCGCTAAATTCCAACATAGACTTACTGGGGTTAGTAGGGCATGAGGGAATATACTATCGGGATAAGGATTAGAAGGGAAACGGTTTAGGGTTTTGGGTTTAGGGATTATCCAGGTTTACTGGGGGTTTGTAGGGAACAAGAAAATCTATTCTATTGGGACTACATAGGAATTATATTCCCTTCTTCCTCACTTACCCCGAGTAAGTAGACAGCCAGATGCCATCCCTTAAGATGCAACCGTCAGCCAGTGGAAATCCTGAAATTCCCTCAGGTAATCACAGAATCGTAGTCGAAGAGCGCCCCAGTTGTCTGAAGAACGAGACCCTACACAACGGCGAGCCCTCTTACTCCTTGGATCATTCACCCTTACACTACGTACCTGTTCTTACAGGGGCCGCTGTAAGGGGCTATTATAAGTCCTATTACCTAGTGTGGCAACAGTTACTGTAAGTGGGAGTGACCTACAGTAAATGGTAATTTCCCAAAATAAGGGGACCCCAAATGTAGACCAACTAGAAGCCCATTTCTGGGGACCCCCAAAATGGCACCCCTAATTTGAGAAACCCTAAATCCTATAAATCTCCATATAACCCTATACCCCCTATCTACCCTATCATCCAATTAAGATTAGGAAACACCCAAAATACACCATACTCGATGCGGCTCCCTACACCTTGCAAGGATGGAACGCCTTACAGCCACCCGAAGCGGCCAGAGCCCCAATCTCTGTAGGGTTTAGGGTTTAGGATTTAGGGTTTAGGGTTTAGGATTTAGGGTTTAGGATTTAGATTTAGGGTTTAGGGTATGTACTGTAAGGTTTAGGGCGTAGGAACCCTAAACCCTAAACCCATTAAGGTTAAGGGCTTCGGGTCCCACAAGGCCGAAAGGAACCCCAAGAAAAAACGCGTTTTGCTCAACCCGAAGGACCCGCCCCGAATAAGGGCCGAATGCCCGTAATCCTACAAATCCTATTATCTCATTCATCACTGTAGTCCTTCACTTCTTGGGGTTACATAGGGACAATGGAAAGTAACATGGAAACTACTGTGGTATATTCATATTGATCCCTAGGTAACTGGGGGATTCCTAAAATTAGGGTTACCTTCTTTGGGGATTCCAATTTCAAAAGTTACAGCGTTTTGGGGTCTATTTTGGGGTCCCACCATTTAGGGAAGCTACCAACTAATCCCGCCATGCAATCTACGACTCTCCCTGGCCCCCTAACAAGGCACCTCGTAGTCGGATCTCAGCTGCTTCACTAAGACCTTCTGGAGCAGAACCTGATCCTGAAGTTGAGAGAGGGGTTTAAGGTTTAGGGGTTTCCGTAAGGTGGGGCCCTAACACAAACCCCAATGTCCTGTAGTCAACCTTGTTCAAGGGACTCCTTAGGGACCCCTGACTTCCGGAAACCCCCACATGCGATGGAGAGACTTGGAGATTCAGCTTAATTGGCCTGAACCTCCATGTACTCAAGCGCTGACTGCCCGGAGCCCTAGACTCTGGAAACTACTGTAATAGATTGGGGTTATATACCGGTGGTTGCCCGGGGTTCTACAGTGGGCCGCTGCTGAAAAACTCCCAGCCACTTGACATGTCCCAAGGCCCAATCGGCTTCTTACATCCCAGTAGTGGGTACCACAAGGGACTCTTGTAGGTATAATGGCCCTATGAACTCCATGTCTACGGCCTATTACTGTAGGGGGGTTAACCTAAGAGATCTTAGGGTTTAAGCTTGAGGGCGTAGGAGTAATGTCCCTAAAAACGGGCTATAAGGGTCATACAGGAGTAAAAAAAGTGTTACATAACTGTAGGGGGGATTGACCTGACCCTAAACCCGTAACCCTAAACCCTAAACCCTTAACGCTAAACCCTAAACCCTAAACCCCCTTAACTCCCCCTAAACCCCCCCCAAACAAGCACACAAAGTCCTCGAGCTCCTCCAAGGAAAGCTCCTGCCTCGGTGCCCGGCAGGCTTTGAAGGTTCAGGGGAAAATATGGGGTTTAGGGCTTAGGAGGGTTTAGAGTTTAAGGTTTAGGGGTTTAGGGGTTTAGGGTTTAAGGGTTTAGGGTTTACGGTTTAGGGTTTAAGGTTTAGGGTTTAGGGTTTAGGGTTTAGGGTTTAACCTTAACATATCTCCAATATTCAGGGTTTAGCACCATGGCTCAAAGTTAGATGTAGGGGTTGTATAAGGGTTACATAGGGTTTAGGGTTTCCCAAAATTAGGTGTACTTTTGGGGGTCCCATAGTAAGGACTGTAGTATATTGGGGTCTATATGGGGAACCCCCTATTTAGAGAAACTGCCATATAGGGTTTAGGGTTTAGGGTTCAGTGTTTAAAGTTTAGGGCTTCGATGTTTCTGTCATCCCCTTAGACCCATTTTAGAAAGCAGCACCCTTAATAGTTCCTGGGGGCCAGACTACAATGCAAATCACGAAACATGCCTGAGGGGATAGGAGACTGAGGTCCAGCGCCTTTGTGCGGCTTTCAAGGGCATCTGCAATAACCCTATGCATACTAGTTTCCATTTTCTTTTCCATTATCCATATATTCCCCCTATACAACCCCCAATATTATAGTAGTTTCCATTTTCTTTTCCATTATCCCCATATTCCCTCGATATAACCCCTAATATTATAGTAGTTTCCATTGTCTTTTTCCATTATCCCTATATTCCCCCTATATAACCCCCAATATTATAGTAGTTTCCATTCTCTTTTCCATTATCCCTATATTCCCCCTATACAACCCCTAATATTATAGTAGTTTCCATTTTCTTTTCCATTATCCCTATATTCCCCCTATATAACCCCTAGTATTATAGTAGTTTCCATTTTCTTTTCCATTATCCCCATATAACCCCAATATTTACCCTATGATCCCTATAGAAATCTAAACAAATTAAATAGCATCCAACTTAGGGTCTGGGGACGGGGGTCATCTTGCCATCAAAGTTCTCAAGTCTCAAAAAGTTTGCGGGGGTGATCCTTTTGTTTTGTGGAGTTCTAAACTCTTTCTAATTAAGAAATGAGGCAACGGGATGAAGAAACCCTAGACCCTATATGGGGGCTTCCAAAAAGTAGGGGTACCTATTGGGGGGATCGTTATAATAAGGATTATAGTATTTTGGGGGTTCTATTAGGTTCTTCAATGCATAAGGAATGGCAAGTTGATTTCGTCTGGAGGGTGGGGGCTCGGGGGATTGAAGTTGAGCTACGAACAGGCGTGGCCATAGATCCGCCAAGGGAAGATTTTTCTGCTGATCTTCAAAGGGTTCCTGTACTCCGCTCAAGACGGCCTCTATATACAGTCCCCCTTAAGTAGATAGAATATGGCTTTGGGTATTTGATAATCAGATCCTCATATACCCCATATTCTATCTACTTAAGGGGGACTGTATCCCTTACATCCCGAAAAACGCCCTGAATACCCTATGGCCCTGAGGTCCCTAAACCCTTCCCTTACTGGTGGGTTGTTGGGGAGTCAGGGAAAACAATCCCTACATGACCCCTATATGAAGTCTAAACTCCTAGTATCCCCTTCTAGATCCCCCCTATAATACCCCCCTATAAACCCCTATATGACTGACCACCTTTAGGAAGTTTAGACTACAGCCCATATAATATATCCCCTTATTCCCCTACAAACCCCCAGTAAGTTACAGCACACTGATTTTGGCACATTGTACCCCGATATAACCCCAATATTCTAGTAGTTTCCATTTTCTTTTCCATTATCCCAATATTCCCCCTATATAACCCCTAATATTATAGTAGTTTCCATTTTCTTTTCCATTATCCGTACATAACCCTAAACCCTAAACCCTAGATTATCCCTTATAGGTAGTTTCCATTTCCTTTTCCATTATCCCTATATATCCCATATATCTCTGCTTCCGGGATGCTCTGCCGCCGTCACGTCGGAGGTTTCTGGCGGTGCGGACGACGCCTTGCCCGGAGCTCAGAACTCAGGGCTTAGGGTTAGGGAGTAGGGTTTCGGGTTTAAGGCTTAGGCTTTAGGATTTATGGTTTAGGGATAAGGGTGTAGGGATTAGGGATTAGGGTTTAGGATTTACGGCTAAAAAAAGTGTTCATGCTTTGAGGTTTAGGGGCATTACCACATGAGCTATAGTCTAAACTTTTTGTATCTCCCTTAATTAGTAACCCCCCTGAGACTCCTCTAAAAAAATCACTTATAGAACCCCCTTTGTTTAAGGAGTTTAGACTATAGCTCATATAACCCCTACGTATGTAACCCTATAGTATATGACCCAAAATGCGTTCTGAGCTCTCCAAGGGCTTGTAAGGTTTGGGTCCTAAATCCTAAACCCTACATAACTTGTGAGGACCCCCACCCTGCAGTTGTGGCATAATACAAATATCCGAGGACCCTAATAGAATCATTATCCCTGATAGTGACTATTGAACGGTGCGGGGTCCATCTAAGCCCCAAACCCTAGCGAATAAACCCTAAACCTTTACAGGTAAACCCTTAGCCCGCCCTAAACCCTTACAGGGTGGGGGGTCCACATAACCCATGACCCTAAGCTCTGGGGTTCCACGTTGGTTCGGCGGAGGCTAGCTCTCTCCAACACTAGTCCACGACTTGCTCCAAAATGATTAAAAACTTCCTCAGGATTTGACAGATGCCGAGTGTAAGCAAATGTGTCAATGTCTCACCACTAGGGTAGTTCCCAAAATCGGGTCCCATTTTGGTACCCCTCAAGATTAGGTTCCGCAGCAAGTCATGAAAAAAGGGGCCCATAATTTTGAGAATAACCTAATAAGTTATCAACTCTCAGCCCAACATTCGAGCCCAGAAGCCCCAGCCAAGTAACCCAAAAAGCTAATACTTCACTCTGAACCCTGCATCCTAAGCCCCTTAGCCGTAAAATGGTTTAGGAGTTTAGGGTTTAGCACAACTTTATCCTGAATCCTCAACCCCCCACTCTTCACAACTGCCGTCCTCCTTGAGGGGACCCATGGCGGCGTGGAGGCCAGCAAGGATCTGGACATGATACTCTCATGACATGAGCAGGATCTAGTACTCCTTGTGATTTCGTCAAGGTGACTCAATGTGTAGGGAAAGCTAGCTTAGGCTTTTGGGTTTTGGCTGTTGCTGGTTCAAGCTTTGATTGTAGGGCTTCGGGTCGTTGTCGTTGCATTTGAGGTTTGTCGCTTGGGCCCTTATCATACAAGGGGTGTAGGACACTCACATTGGTGACTGCTTAGGCCCCTACACTGCTTAATGTCAGTTTCATGATCACTCAATAATCTATTCGCAAGGCTTACTCAAATTCAGGCTGGATTTTTCCATGAACAGCATCTACCGAATCCTATGCAAAAAGTGAAGCTCGAGCTACGCCAAAGTTTCATGAGACATATCGTAGTATATTTCAGATGTATCAGATGTATCAAAACAGAATACCATTCTCATCAGGAACCCAAAGGCCTAAGTCAAAGTGTCGGCTCATAGTCTGAGACCCTGTAGTCATATGAGCCCTGGACTAGCACTCCCGACGATGACAGACTCAGTGGTGTCGAGGGTTTAGGGTCTAGGTGGTCTAGGATTCCTCATTTGAGCCATAGTCTGAACTCCTAGTATCCCCCTTAATAAGCCCTATAGCAGTCCCCTATATAATCCCCTATAGAACCCCCTTAAAGGAGTTTAGACTATAGCTCATTTGGTGTTTGTGTAAAGTCTAGCGTCGAGGGCTTAGGAAGCAAGACTTGGGATGCCGATTCTAAAAAATCCTCTTTCACCTAGCAAGAACCACAACTGGAAGATAATCCCCCTAAACCCTCAATCCTGAAGACCTAAAACCCTAAAACGCTAAAACCCTAAACCCCACTAATCAACAACAGACGAGAATTCTGCTTTTTTTTGGGGGTGGGTTAAGCTATTAAGGGCGCTGGCGCTTCTTCCTACAGCGTTCAACAGCCAAGCGGAAACTATTATCCAACAGTAGACCGGGGACTATGCCTCCGTAACGATATATTAACTGACGGGAAGAAACGTCTAACCGAGATGGGGAAAGAAGGAAGAGTGAAGGATACGAAGCTACGTAGGCCCGACTTTGGGGTTCTGCCTAAGCCCTAAACCGCCCAAAGCCCCCGAAACCTGAAACTCTTAACCCTTAGCTCTCAAATCCCCTATGCCTGGAGCTCTGTGGGAGGGTAACCCTACTGCGGAAGGGTTGCGACGCTCGGTATGGCCTCCGCCACCCCACTCGTCGCGGCTCTCAGCTCCACGTCATCAGGGGTGTCCTTTGAAGCCAAACCCCTTTCTCTGGTTGGGGGTTCGGGTGGACTGGATAAGTAACATGTATAATCCCCTCCTCCTAATATTAAACCCCACCACCCCCCTAATATTAAATGTTTCCATTATGTGGTAGATTATATTGATTTATGGGGAGTACTTAATCTTAGGGGGGGTGGGGGGGCTTAATATTGAAGGGAGGGGATCAGCATTCAGGATCAGGGCCAAGTAAGTAGTACAAAAGGAGGAAGTAACCGGGCTTTTTAGCATACAGTTCAAAAAGACTTTTCTCAAACGCGGGATTGCTGTTCTATGTGGGGCGGTTGCGAAAGTTAGGGGTAACCTTTTGGGAGGGGCCTGTCATAGGGATGATAATGCTTTGGGGTCTGTATTGGATCCCCGCGACCCCTAATATGAGCCCCAAAACCATATATAAATATAAACCCTAAATCCCTAAACCACCCCCCTACATCAACGAACTCCTCGCCTTGTTCTCCGATGAAACCGCCGGCTCAACATCAATCGGTAGCTCCACCTCCTGTCTTACTATTATTGTTTATTATGATTTAGGTGGACCCCCACCCAGTAATAGTGACTATAAGGGATAATAGGGATTATATTAGGATCCTCTTATATTCTTATTATACCACTATTACAGGGTGGGGGGTCCTCATAATGTATTATCATTATCATCATTGTTATTTTGAATATCACTATGATTACTAGTTGTATTACTTTTCCATGACTATTACTATGGCTAAAAGCAATCTTGCTCCATTCATTTAACTACTCAGCTTCTTTCTACTAAATTTCTATAATTCTTTGAGGTCGGGGTTGAAGTTTTTTCCTGGTTTAAATTTTTGGGGCGTAGGATTCAGGGTTCGGGCCGTGGCTTCCGGTTTGGAAGCCTGGTGTTTAGCACTTTTTGACAAACCAGCATGAGCGTAAGTTGCAAGAGTAAGTTGGAAAGGTCTTCGGACAGTATCATTAGTTTGCTCAAAAGCTGCGCGTGCTTACACCCGTGAGGATTTGAAAATTTCGGAGACCCAACGTAAGCTCAGAGCGCGCAAATAGCAAGCCGGAAAAGTTTTGGCGTACTCTAAGTCCAGGAACAGACACAAAGCAAGCCGCTGTGTTGCAAGCTTCGTTATATCTATCCACTTCAACAACATCGGCACTACCAGTGGGCTGTACATGCCTTCCCGACTAAAAGATTTGTCTTTTTGACTCCTAGTAGGCGCCTGCAATCCCTCCAGTTGTCAACCCGAAGCCACGGACATGCCGACACTCAGCTGAGAACCTACAAGGTTTAGGTTGGGTACTCCCCCGACCCAGTAACATTCTATATTAGGGGTCCTATTAAAGGCTATATATAACCATATCACATTTATTATCCAACTGTTACTGAGTGGGGGCAGTATCCAAGGTTGAGGGCTTCGAGCCTATGCGTGTTATATAACCCACACACCCAAGCCCATGATGTCCTCCCCCCCCTCCCCCCCCCAAGAGACTTCAAATATGCGGCACAGCCTTATGAAAGCTGAGAAGCTTGTGGAGATCTCGTACACTAGGTATCTTCGGCACCTTGAACAAAATGACTACCATGCCATCCCAAAATGTTGTACTCACATGACAGGCGAGGATCTAATCAGCAACTGTCAAAGCTGAATTCTTCATCATGCTTGTCTTGCCGGTGCAGGCACCATGGGCCAATGGGCCACTCCACTCCCATGTAATTTCAAAAAACTTCAAAACTCTAACACCCCCAAGTATGTCTTGATCTAATCAATCCACAAGACACCCTAAACACCTAACAACACCGGGGGGGCCATCGGGCCTAATCCCTAAACCCTACAACCCTGCAGCCCATCATAGGGTTCCGGCAACAGCACTGAGGCATTGCTAGGTACCATTACCGCAAACATAGTGCAAGAAGTTTCGTGGCTTTGGGCCTTTTTCTCGAGTCATGCACGCAGGTCAGCGCACGTTGCTGTCTGCCCAATCCGCGGGTTTACGGTTGCGGGTTAAGGTTTTAGGGCCCAAGGGTTTCAGCGCTGCGAAGGTTCGACCCCAAGCCTCGTTCCGAAACCCTTTAACCCCTGTCTCTTCCAACCCGAAGTCATAACCCCTAAACCTTAAACCTACCAGTTGCCAAAATAATTGGCTGTTCCAAAGTGGTAGAACGTCATCAAGGGCTACTGGCTTCGGGGAATTTAGTTGCCCCAACCGCTATAGTAGGGGCCCTATATATGTATATCTCTCATCTGACTATAATGGGGTCCCAACTTCATCGGCAGCCCCCGTATAAGCTCAAACCCTTATCTAGACCCTAAACCCCAGTCCCTAAACCTTAAGCCCTAAGCCCTAAACCTTAAACCCTAATAAAAGTCCATAGCCCTGAGCCCCCTCGACCTCCAAGGATGCCACGGAACGCTGAAGCCCGCCCACGGCGGACATCATCGCGGCCAGCGCGGAAGCGACCTGGAGTTTAGGGTTTCGGATTTTAGGGTTTCATGCTCTACGGCGGGCTTTTAGGGTCTGTATAATCAATACACATGTATATATATATACATACGTATGAACATACATATATATATTATGTGGAAATTTAATTTTATAGAAATACATATGGAGTATGTCAAGTAATGCACCAGCCACTGGAGCTGCCCCAATCTTGGAGAATCAAATGGAAAAGAAAATCGCCCACCCCGACTTTTCTCAAAATAAATCGTGTACCGCACCTTCAAGTACCCGCCCCTACAACTTCGTATCCCCCCAAAACTCTCTAGGCTCCGTAAGGGTTTAGGGTTTTGGCTGTAGGGTTTAGTGTTGAACGGTGCTACCCATTGTTAGACATCCCCATAAGGCCTCTCCCGCACCGTCCAGGCGCAGAGCGTCAGAGGCTGGGTCCTCGCGCGAGGCTGCGGTTTGGGATTAGGTTTAGGGTTTAGGGTTTAGGGTTTAGGGTTTAGGGTTTAGGGTTTAGGGCTTAGGTTTAGGGTTTAGGGTTTAGGGTTTAGGGCTTAGGATTAGGTTTAGGGTTCAGGGTTTAGGGGTTCCAGAAATTAGGGGTCCTCTTTTAGCGATGGGCCCCTATATCTATGGAATCTCCCCACGGGGGCTAACACAGAACCCTACACCCTAAACTAGGGTTAGAGCTTTGGCTAAGATTCTGGATTTTGGGTTCATGAGCTTTCTCTGGAATCTTGTAGCGGGAGAGCTGAGCGTACTAATACGATATCTTGTGGATTCTGCTTGCGGGTTCAGATGCATGCCAGCCCTCAACTCAACATTATTCCACCTGGACACCAAACCGCTCTAAAATTGTAGTCTTCTGGCGTTCAAAGTAGCGGTTTGGGCCCCAAACTGCTACTTTGAACGCCAGTAGGCTACAATTTTAGGTAGCTTTTACCTGGCTTTAGCAGCTCACTATTTCAAGCAACCTCACTTTCCAGGTACACCCTAAACCCCTACAAAGTAATCCCTATAAACCACTATACGACGCCAGTCTCTCTACATATATATATATATATGATATAAGAACCTGCGCCCTAAACCTTATATGCCCCTGTGTAACCCGTAGACTTACTGATATGGAAATAGACTATATATGAGGAACGGGGCTTATACTGCCTCATTCCCTACGTAAACCCTCCACCCTAAACCCTAAACCTTAAACCCTAAACCCTGAACCATAAAGCCTAAACCCTAAACCCGAAACCCGGCCCACCTCGTCTTCCCGCAGCCCGTCGTCGCCTTTGGACGCGGCTGGCGGGGCCTGCGGCAGGTGCTCAAGGATCAGAGAGCTCCAGGCTGCACTTAGAAGATTTAGGGTTTAGGCTCTAGGATTTAGGGTTTTAGGGTTCAGGAATTTACGATTTAGGGTGTAGGGTTTTAGTAGGCTTTAGGAAAGAAGGCTTAGGGCTTAGATTATAGGGTTTACCTGTTGGGGTCTAGGGTTCAGGATAATATAAAGAACAGCAAGTATATCCTCTAGCGGCTGAACTTCCTGACATACAAAACAGGGCGACTGACCTTTTAAATTCTACATTTAATAGGACTAGATGGATTCCAGAATGCTTAAGGTTACCCTCTCAGCGACCAAGATCCTTGCACAGCGGCTTCCATGTGTTCATATTGCAGGCTTGCAAGGGAACGGTGAAGACAAGGCAAAGGGACGACCTTCAAGCCTGAACCCTAAACCCTAGGATTTACAATCACCCTTAGGTAGATAGAATATGGGATATATGGGATATATTGTTCTGATATACCCCAACCCATCTTCTTTCTTCCTAAGGGGGGACTCTAGGGTCCTGAAAGGGTTTAGGGTTGCTACTGCCATGCAGCTCTCAAGCCTCAGGTTGATGATTGGGATGACCAGGGCAGTTCTATAGCGGAGACGGATGAAAAATGTGACAATCAAGTCCCTTAGACCCCAAAACCGACTTTCATCCAACTTATGCAGTATGTACACCCTGAACCCCATCTGGGCTACGGACACTCACATCGCACGCAAGCTCGGCGGCACACGCCTCTCCGTAACTTCGGGCTTGAGGATGCTTTAGGATTTTGGGCTAAGGGTCTCGGATTTGGGGTGAGGGCTTAGGGTTTGGGATTCAGTGTTTCGTGTTTAGGGTTTCTAAACCGCGTTCTCTTTGCCACGTTGGTTGGCACTTGGGTCAAACCCTTTTGGGTTCAAGGTGACTGAGAGGTTTTTTCAAAACCCCTCGGACTTTTGAGCCTGCAAGGTGACTGAAGGTTTAGGGTTTAGGGTTTGGGTATAGGGTTTAGGGTTTAGGGTTTAGGTGCAGCACACAAGCCCTTGCACGTGCAGCTTGGAACCAAACTGACTACAAACCATCTCCTCGCTAAACTCTACACCACACGAACAAATGAGCAGGTCTCTAAAGAGTCAGCACGTTACTAGCCACGCTTTCTTCCCATGACTATTTCCAGTATTCCAACTACAAGTACGTGTTTCATATCTGCCTTGGAGCCCTCCAAACAAACAAATGTTGGCTGCACATTTCAAGAAGCACAAACTGAACAAAAACATTTTTCTCCTAGCCTGGTCTTCGGGCATGTCCTCTGCCGATGCTTGCTCCAATGCCTCTGCAGCAGCATCAACTCCTAAACTCTCCTTTCCTAGCTAGGCATGCTAGCAAGGGCCTTGGTTTTGGGACTTAAGGGGCATGGCGTAGGATTTGCGGTTCGGGGCTTGGGACTTCATGCTCAGGGCATACTGTGGATAAAGGAAGTCTTTGCCCCTTTTTTATTTCCGCAAGATTCCCTCCATCCACTGTATACTCCTGTCACAAGGCCCCACACACCCAGCGGGACTGTAGTAATTGGTATGGAAGGGGTACAATAGATGCGGATTGTTGTCGGAAAGGACCCAGGCTCCAAAACTTGGCTCAAGGGTTTAGGGTTTAGGGTTTCCACATCTCGGATTTCGAGGTGTCTTGATTCGGGGCACTCTGAAAAGGAGCACCCGCGTTTTGCGTAGGACCCATGGGCCGCAACCTCATTGAAGCTACCACATGAGGAGGCTACAAGAAACAAGGGAAACCTGTCTCAGTATTCCCTGGACACCCCACTCATACATTCAACAATATTGCTAGGGATCCCTATGTAGACAGTAAGCAAAAACAATAACAAAACGCTACCTCACACAATACGATCGGCTTGGTTCGTACATGTGGTTTAGGGGGGGTAAGTCACAGCATTGTTCAATGTTCCTTCCATGCATACTCAAAGAAGTGGGAGACTATAGGGTTCCTGCAAAGCTTATACTACGATTTTATAGGACTAGGGCTTAGGGTTTAGGGCGTAGGGTCTGGGGTTCTAAAAGCTTCCATTTTCCTTTCCATCAGCCCAATATGTCCCCAATCTATCCCCTATATAATGCCCCACCCCCCTCAAGCCCTTTAGCCTTAGCCCTAAACCCTAGACACTAAACCCAATGGGTAGTAGGGGAACCCATGGCTTTAGGGTTCATAGGGGGGATTTCAAGACATAACCATCCTAAACCCTAAACCCTAAACCCTAAATCTCAGTGGCAGGCAGTTTCATCCTTGGCACTGCGGGCAGTTGCGTTCACATCTTCCGATGCCTCAACCACGCTTGGGTTTAGGGTTTAAGGTTTAGGGCAATATAGCGTTGATGGAAAAGAGAATGGAAACGACTATAATGGGTTACATAGAGCTTATATAGGAGACGTAGCAAGTGGGTTTTCGGTGTGGAAACGTGTTAGTGGCCTTTTCCTTTCGGACCTTCCTTGTTTTTCGGGAGGGTCATGATGTTACCCCCCCCCATTTGCAAAGCATGTCAAATGATGGAAATGATGGAAGGCATGCTTTCTTGGTTTCTCTACGTCTCTCTTCCCAGCTCTCCTTCTCCACACCAGCACTTCCGTCCTCAGCTACGGAATCAAGGCCAGTCGCCCCAGGAAAAACGAAAAACAAAAAAAGAGAAAGAAAAGAAGAAGCTACCCCCTGCCACAAAAAGGGAACCAACAACAATATGTGGAGGGCTTAGGGGCCCCCTCAAGGGATAATATAGGTTCTCAGGATTAAGGCTACCAACGGTAGCAACCGGCTTGAAAAGGACAGGCCGTTAGGGCTCTAAGGCTAAGGCTTCAGAGCTTAGGATCTAGGACTTCATGTACCGGATGTGCGGTTTAAATTTGTTGTGGGGCCTACTGGTAGTTCCGGGGAGACTTAGCAAGCATACTCTACTAACACAACTCCCAGGTCTGCTTGAAGTGGGATAAGAATGCAGATAGCTGATGTTGCTGTACGGCGCAGGGAGTTACACGTAGTATACCTGCTAAGTCCCCCTGACCCTGGACCCTAAACTTTACCCTAAACCCCCAAACCCGCAACCCTGAACCCTCTATTTGGCAAGCCCCCCTTAAGTAGATATTAGGGCCATGCAGGAACCCTGAGGCCATGCCGGTATTCAGGGCAGCTCAAGGGTCCAGGGTTTAGGGTTTAGGGCTAGGGTTTAGGGTTCAAGGAAGGGGTTTAAGGTTTAGGGTTCGGGTTCAGGGTCTAGGGGTTCAGGGCAGCTCCAGGAAGGGGTTTCGGGTTTACATGAAGTCAGGGGTAAATCAGGATCATGAAAGGTCTGGTGCAACCTGTGTAGAGACACCTCCTTGGAGCTTACCAGCTACAAGTTGCTTCAGACCTATCAAAGAAGTTTCCAAGAAAAATGAGGTTGTTTTTATGGAACTTCCGCGAAATGACTATTATAAGCACGTCTTCACAGAACCGTCGGAGGATCTAAACGTTGGATCCCCCATGTGAACTTATGGTCATACTCCTTATAGCGTACATCCCATCATCGTCCTTGCTTGGCGGTGCATGTGATAGTTTTCAAGAATTGCAGAGCACCTTAGCAGAATCAGGTCTGCAGTTCTTTGGGCAGTTGAGGATGTCCATCTCTTGGGGCAAAGAAGAAGAAGAAGGATTACCGTTCTGAGCATAGAAAAAGTTCAGAAGATACGCACTTCAGCTTTAGCTGGGGGACAAGGAAGATGTCTCCCACAATCTGCGGAATTCGTATACCCTTTTGTGAGCTTCTCAACATCTAGCCCGTGCAGCCGTGAATGGCAGGCCCCATAGCCCCCTTTATCCCCGGTGTCCCTGAATATGCCGCTTCTCTGGGTTGCTGCTACCAAGTAGATAGAATATGCTTTTGGGTATATTATATTGAGATCCCCATATACCCCATATTCTATCTACTTAAGGGGGACTGTATGGTTCTGTAGCAAATAACAGGGCCTCATCAGCTTGCTCGGCGTCATCTTTGGACGCGTCTGCGGAAACCTGATCAAGGAAGAACATTAACAACAAAAGGTCCCCTCCAAGGGGCTTTAGTCCTCCTTAAGTAGATAGAATATGGCTTTGGGTATATTGTAATAAGATCCCCATATACCCCGTATTCTATCTACTTAAGGGGGAGTATAGGTAAGGTTTGGTGTTTGATTTTTTGGGGTGGGGAGTTACCACCCAAAGCTACCGGCCCTAGGCTTTGCTACCCGGAGTTTGAGGCTAACGGACTAGCGACTGGGACTTTGGAGTTCGGGTTTGGGCTTTGGTAATTTCCCAAAAGCAGGCGACCCCAACAATACACCCTAAAAAACCACGATCCTTTACTGTAGGGACCCCAAAGAAGGTATCCCAAATCTCAGGAAAGCCTCCATTTAGGCTGCACAGGCCCCCAACATGGTAACTGCATCCAGGAACCTTGGATACACACAACAAGGTCCTCTCGTGGTTCATGCACCGGTTGCCTTGGCAGGTCCCATCCCATGTAAAAGTTTCAAGAAAGTGCGGACTTGAAAACCAAACATTGGCCCTTGCTTCGCAGGCGTCATGCACTCGAATGGTTGATTTGTCAACTTTCTGACTTTCTGAATATAATCTCAACTCAGACGCTGCTAACAGATTCAAGACGACCGTAAACCCTAAACCCTGAACCCTAAACCCTAAAAGGCAGCCCGGGATGTCCCTGGTAAGGGCAAAACTATCAGCCTTGTTGCTTCCAGACCCCCAGCTGGGTGCATAGATTAAATCCCTATACCATTTAGGAATGATATAACGATTATCTTCTGATTGTTCAAGTTTCTAAGAGTTTTGGGTTTAGAGTTCGGGGTTTTCATCCTACGTGAGCTATAGTCTCAACTCCTCGTATCCCCCTCCCTGATAAACCCCATAGAAGGAACCCTACATTCCATTATATAACCCCCCTTACAAGAGTTTTTATTCTGGCTCACATCACTCAACATCAAATAATCGTTGGTCATAATCTGAGCATCTATCACAGATGGGTCTTGACAGCACAATTCCAAGAAATGGACTTGCACGGCCACCCCTCTTTTACTACCCCCAAGGCAAGAAGGGCCTTTTTGGGCGGATAAACCCTAAACACCAAACCCTAAAACCTAAAGTCATGGCATAGGCCGCCCACCTATGCCATGAGTTTAGGGTGGGCGGCGCTTAAGCTCCTCGACATCGATGGTGCAGGTCGATCCAGGACGCTCGCCTGTCTTCCCACAGCCAGGGGTACTGCAGCACCACGAGAGGCCAGGTACCTGGAGGAGTTCTCCTCCTCGGGACGGTCCCTTATAAAGCCATCGCCCTGAACCCTGTGTGGTCCAAACTCTGGGCGTGGCTGGCTGGTTTTTTCCTGTGTGGATGTGGGGGTCTGGGGGCCTCCTCTGCGAGCGAATTGGGAACTAGGCGGGGCCTCCCATTGCCTCAACCCAAACCAAGGCCGGGGCGCCCTTGTTCCTTTGGAGACCCGTATGCTGTTGGAGCAGTCAGGCACCAGATTTTCGAGTGGGTGATCTCTTGCATGTTCAGAGCTTGCAGCACCATTCGTCCTTCATAATGAACAACTCCAAGGCTGCGGAGTTCACGGCCCATCTTTCCAGGTTCGGGGCCTGCCACCCTGCAGGCTTGCACGGGCTCAAAACCTGCACATTTCCAGCATTTCTCAGGAGTGTTCTAAATACCTCGCTTCTTGTGGGGGGGCCGAGCCACAGGATCCTCAAGCCCTGAGCATTCCAGAAGTTCACCTTTGAAATTCTTGAGACGAAGTAATTATGTTGCTGAATAATTCTAGTGACCAAGATGGACCTAACTGAGTTCAGGTCCTTAAACCCTAAAAGGGATAGGTTTGGGTGGTTTGCCGCATGGACGGTGCGGAGTGGGTGAGTTGTGACATGGCCCTCCACGGTCGGTCCATGGCTGCGATTCGCAAGCAACAGAACGGCTAACGAGTCTTACAATCTATGAATCACTGCCGCTACGCAACATCGCAGCAAACCTTAATCCCTAAACCCTCAACCCTAAACCCTGATCCCTAAACCCTGAGCACAAGACTGCGGGATAATGGGCCGCTTCTTCACTGCCTGCACCCGCCTGCGCAGTAATATGGGGTATTCATCAAGGTAAACCCGGGGTTGGGGTTTACGGTTTAGCGATTTGGGTTTAGGGTTTAGGCCCTCACCCCTGAGCAGTTCGGCGTTTCGAAAGTTCGGATTCAGGGTGTAGAGCTGAGCAGTTTAGGGCTTAGAAAGTTTGAATTGAGGGTGTAGGGCTAAACAGTTCAGGGCTTAGCAAATTCAGGGTGTCGGGTGGGGTGTGGGCATAAGGGTTTCCGGTTTCGGGCACATGTATAAGGGGATTAAGCGTATTTCTTGGGATACGCAACAGGGATTGAAACGGACTGCTTTCAGAAAGTTTCATACCGACTCCTTCCCCTAAACCCTAAACCGGGTCCAGACCAATACCTTTGAAGGGATTGACATGAACTATGTGAGCCATAGTCTAAACTCCAAATAACACCCCTCAATAACCCCATGTAGCAGTCCCTTATATAATCCCTTTTCATGGAACCCCCTTCAAGGAGTTCAGACCCATAACCCTGAACCGTAATCCCTAAACCCTAATCCCTGAACCCTAATCCCCTATAATAGAACCCCTGTAAGGAGTTTTGACTATGAGACTATGAACCATGTGTGGGGGACGCATTGCATGCTGCAAGTCTTGCTACCTCTGACACTCGGAGAAAATTCATGTTAGCTAGAGTCTAAAGTCCTTAAAGGGGGGTTTTATCAGGGATCATCTAGAGGAGCATGATAGGAATTATTCAGGGGGATACTGGAAGTTTAGACCCCACACCCTAACTCCTAAACCCTAAATCCTAGGGTTATTAAGGGGGATACTTGGAGTTTGGACTCGAGCTCATATCACCGCCAGGGTGCATGATCCTTCACAGGGGACCTGTTCTCTTGCGGCTGCAGGGTTTAGGGTTGCGGGTTTAGGGTTTAGGGTGCAGAAAAGGGCATGCACAGCGGAGAGTGTTGTATGAGGTGGGGAGGCTTCGCGGTTCAAGGTTCAGGATTATGTATGAAACCCTCAACCCTAAAACCCTAAACCCCAGAACCGGAATAGACGTTGAACATGTTGGGGTCCCTTCGTGGCCGAATTGGGGTTCGAGTTTAGGGTTGAGGGCTTTCTGAATAGAAGTTTTGTATTATTAGCAGTAGTACTTATAAGGGCGAGATTACTAGGGAATCCTATGCTGCTCGTATAATCCTTCGTGGGGGATGCCTCCGGCACCCGTCTCTGAGAAACCCCAGTTAGCACGGAATTGGACGGATCTTTTTTCTCAGCCTGCTCCTTGGCTAAACTTGGTCCGCCTTGCAAAGGGGTGGGGAAGTCTGAAATCCTGAGACCCGCGCTGGCCCTGTTCTTCTGGAACTAAGATTTCGGAACTTCATGTGTTTTGGCATTCATGGAGGGGGCGAAAGGATTAGCAAAAGTTTTTGGGTATATGAAGCTATAGGTCCATGAAGATGATCAGAGGATAATCTTGAATATTCTTGAGGCTTCTACAATAGGCTAACTCGCGATAAAATAGCAGGACAACTAAAAGCTTTGAAGATCTCAATAATGCGAATGAGTCTCTAATACAGCCATTAATATTCAGGATTTCCAAAAGGGGACTGCAATGTTTCGACCGCCCACCATATTCATGAGAGAACTGGACAAGTATGAAACAACTCCTTCAGTAAGCACTGAACAATGATAGAGAATATTCGCAAGTCTAGAATGCCGACTTTAGTGATTTGGGCTTAGGGCAGTTTAGAAACTCTATCGATGTTACCCATGTGTGGGAAACAATTCTCCGGGCAAAATCACTAATGAGCTTCACACAGCTGAAATGCCCTGCGTCTCCAGCTAATCGCTAGGGTACGCCCAGTCGCAAGTAAACAACACAAAAGAACGCACAGTTCCGGCAATACATTGCACCATGAGCGCGGCCTCTCTGTCCACGGATTTCCGTTGGAAATTAGGGCTCCCCTCACTGCGCGATGGCAAGCAAGTGCTCGACAACCTTTTGTACATTGCCTGCAAGTTGACTGACTGGCGTCTTATCGGGACTGGAAGACCGGATCACCCCACATTTGGGGTTAAGGGTTAAAGGGTTTAGGGTTTAGTAGCCCTGCAGAAGTACTACTAAGGGTCCATTCCTGAAGTCTAATGCCTGAACCCTAGACCCTAAAAGCGTAAATAATCGTTTCCCTGTTCTTTTCCATTCCCCCGTTCTGCTGGGGAAGTCACATAGGGTTATATGAGCTATAGTCTCAACTCCTGGTATCCCAGTATCCCCCTTGATAGCCTTTGTAGTACCTCTCCTATAGAATCCCCTATATATCCCCCTTGAAGGAGTGTAGACTATAGCTCCTGCAAGTGATACAGGGTGGACAATCAAATCAAAAAGGAATCGGGGAAGTTAAAGAGAAACTGACTTAATACAGGGCGCTCTACGGATCATTACGCTTCAAGAAGGGGCACAAAGTCACTCCTACTAAGTATACCTACAACCTCAACATGCCATAGTCTAGCCAAACTACGCACTAAGTGCTTTGACCGGTTGTTTGAGGTCGTGGCTGGAGATTTTGAAGCTTATGCATTAAAATGTCTCAATCCTCCGGGGGAAATCCTCAGAGGGTTTCCGAACACTAAGGGTTCCTTTGTTGAAGGGTACTTAAAACGAGGCCCCAGAACCTAATCTGAAACCCCTAGCTCCTAAACCCTAAGATTCTAGTATTTCGGTGTAAGGGATCCATCTGTGAAAAATTCAGCTTTTGAATTGCGGAGGTCTTACCTGTAGAGGTTAGAGCTTTTAAATCTAGGGTTTGGGGTTTCAGGAGTTTTCCTTTGTACCCTCAGGTTTGTACCCCTGGGGTTTGGGTCCCTTAACTATGGAATGGCTCTTAGTAAGGGTATTCTGGACCCAAAACCTAGAGTAACAAATATTACGGGTACAAACTTAAAAGTCTTTGAGGTGTGGGGTTTAGGGTCGCAACAGAATGTGCGGGAGGGGTTGGGAAACCACCCTCTCAAAGTTTGAGCGGAAGTCCCACAGCTACATGCAACTTGCAGAGACATCACTCTCCATTTGAATGAATCCCAGGGTTATTTCCAATATCTAACTATTGTAAGGACCCAAAAGCCCTACAAATCAACAAACTCTTCGCTGCAAACCAAACTAGCTGGATGGAAATCAGAATGCCGCTAAGTGACCCTCGAAACGGTTCAGCAGGTCGATGAGATTCTCGTCCTGGGCAGGAGATGTGTTTCTGAGCCTGACGGGCCCCTTTTTCACAAGAGTACCGGCCCTTGTAACTACGTAGCCCGCAATTTTATGAACTGGGATGAGGTTGAAGGATGCAGCACAGGGGTTTGCGAGCAGTCTCGTGGTAAGGCTTACGGGGTTCATGAATCGAGGGACTCGCCATGGGTTGGATAGATTGCGGAGATAGAAGAGTTCAGGGCCATTCTCCCTTAATAGATTTCCCTGAGGTGAACTGAGGCAGGCTGATGGAAGGGGAACCTTCGCAGGGGCGTAGTATAATGGGGTCCCAGAAGTAAGGCAGGGAACAAAATAGCATGGAAGCTGCAAGCAGGGTAGGATACAGCCCGAAAACCTGAAATTAAAGAACCCGAGGATGCTGAAACCGAATCTCAAGCCGTCAGTAATTCCTACATAGTTCCCACGCAATCCACACATAAACCTCACATATGTTCCACTGCTTGTCTTCCGGACCCTGAAGCTTCAACCCTTAGGAGGAAATCGAAGCATAACTTGCAGTGGAGAGCGCCATATCGTTTTCAAACCTGCTCCACCCTTGCAAAGGCCACCACAAACCGGAATGCTGCTAGGGTACTCTTTGGTAGTTTCCCCAAATTAGGGTCCCCTTAATATACCCCAATAAACTAGAATCCTTATTATGGGGACTCCCAAAATGGTACCCCTAATTTTGGGAAACCCCCAATATTCAAAAAATGTAATCATTTTCGGGCAGTGTTGGGTTCAGGTATACATGAAACTTTAAGCTGCTGTTCAAGAACAACCAAATCCTAATGTAGACCCCAAAATAATAAACCCCCTGCCCTTAATGGCGGGTTTAGAATAGGGATCCTAATATTAAGGTCATTTTCAGGAACGGGCTTATTATTACTAATCAGGGATCCCGTATCCTAAACCCGAAATAGCAGTTTCCATGTTCTTTTCCATTATCCCTATACAATCCCTGTATCCCTTTTACAGGTCCTTTGCAGGAGGGGGTTTATTTAATAAGGGATCTACAGTAAACCCAAACCCTATGCTGTAAAATTTGGACCTCTTTCAGCAACCCTGGATTCGAATCCCAAAACCTAACAAACCTTTAGGGCTTAGAGTTTTAGGGTTTAGGGTTCAGGGTTTGGGGTTTTAGGGGTTTAGGGTTTTAAGTTTAGGGTTTTAGGGTTTTAGGGTTTAGGGTTCAGGGTTTTAGGTTCGTAAGCTCGCAACCACTCAAGCCAAGATCGGCCAAAGCTTCGCTAAGGAAGTCCCCCAGGCCCATCTCACGCAAAGTCACGATCTGACAGGTTCGGCTAAGCCAGCGGAGTTTTCAAGTTGGTAGTTATCAGGTGGGTACCCTTACATAGGGCTTACATAAGACCTTACATGGAGCCACTAAGTAAGGCTTCTATGGGGGGAAACTACCCACCTGAAACTTCATCGCGCTTACGCTTTAGAGTTTAGGGTTTAAGATTTAGGGTTTAGGGTGTAGGGTGGGTAATATTAGGGTTATATTGGGCTTATATTTGGGTTATATTGGGGTTATATTAGAATTATATTGGGAAACCCTAAACCCTAAACCCTATAAACCCTAATATTGGGGTTTAGGTAAGAAGTTCGGAGCAAGGTTTGGGGCTCCAAGGCTGAACCATGGGCCCGTAGCACTGAACCCCGGAATCCTCATATTACCTACTACATAGTGTATTATGGTATGTTATTATATAGTATGGTACATAGTACAGTATATTCTGGTATATTATTTTAGATTATGGTACATAGTACATTACAATATATTATGGGATTTGTATTCTGGTGTATTATGGTATATTATACCCTAGATGTAACCTTAAGGGTCCCGAGAATCCCCCCTATAAGGCCCAAAGGCCCGTACTTGTAACCTTTCAATCTGAGACGTCCAGGGACAAGAAGCATTACGTGAACTGTGGTCTGGACTCCTTTGGGGATACTAGGAGTTTAGACCAAAGCTCATGTAGCTGCGGGTGCGAGTTTTAGGGTTTTGCAAGCGCATAAAATAAGGACTTTCTCAGGCCTTGTGTGGGCTGGGGCGCAAATGTCAGCATAGATTGCTGGATCAAGGTGGTCAGGTTTCCCTAAACCCTAAACCTTAAACCCTAAACCCTAAAACCCTAAAACCCCAAACCCTAAAGCCCTAAACCGTAAAACCCTAAGCCCTAAGCCCTANNCCTAAACCCTAAACTCTAAAGACTTGATACACTACATCACGTGAAGGAGAGGATGACTAGATGCTCTGCTTGGTAAGACGCTTGATGCTTATGAGAACCCCAGGTTCTATTTCACTTGTTATTTCCGTGTCCATATTATTCCCCCTATATCCTATATACCCTACATAACCGTATAAAGCCCCTCTATTTGGGGTAAGGGTGCGGCTGAAATCGCTTTTCTGTATGTCGGGCCTATCCTATACATCGTATGGAGCGTTGAGTTTGGGGTTTGGGGTTCTTTGTTGCAGCAAACGGTCGTCTAATATGCTGGAGCAAGCATACAGTGCAGCGCTTCAGCTATCAATCCTCCGTGCCAGCGTGTAAGCCCCAAACCCTAAACCAATCGTGTCATGAAGGATTTCTCATGAGAGCTTCACGTAGAAGCGCTTAAGGCTTGCTATGAGAGGCTTTAGTGGTCAGGGCTTTTCTGATGGTCACCCAAGCCCTAAACCCTGAACCCT
>CAJNIZ010044075.1:38653-52514 GCA_905231905.1 Symbiodinium pilosum
AGGGGTTTAGGGGCTTAGGGTTTGCTCAGGAGGTGGGTTCAAGGAATAGGCTACAAGAGCCTTATTCTTACGTAATGCCTCCGAAAGAAAGCAAAACTGGGCTGCTGTGGAGGAACTTAAGATAAGCTACCACACTAAGGATAGCATAGTATATCCATCCATACTGTTGCAGCTTAAGGTAAATTTTTAACTCCGAGAATGCGCCCTACATAGTTCCAGTTGCAGTTTCATTTTTTATCCGTGTAAACCCCAAATAAGGACGACCCATAATATTGTGCCCCAATTCTGATAAGGTCCTATAACCTTAAATTAAACCCTATAGAACAAACCAAAATTTGAATGAGGATTTCCATGTTCTTTCCCCTTCCCCTATATATCGTCATATCACCCCAATCCACGCCTATATATCTTCACATTATCCCATATCGCCTCTAAATTATCTCTATATCACCCCCACATAGCTCCTAGATATCCCTAGGTATGCTACCCCTTAAACCCTAAGCCCTAAAGATTGAACCCTAAACACTTAACTCTTAAACCCTTGAACTTCGAACCCCAAACCGTAAACCCTGAAACCCTGAACCCTCAAACCCGAAAACCCTGAACCTTAAAACCCTTCGACCCATAAACGCTAAGCCCTAAACCCTGAACCCCCAGACCTCTGCTTCAGTAAGGCCGAATGAAGCGAGAAGGGGCGGCAGGCAGTCCTGCTCGCAGAGTCACTAAGGGGGGGGTGAAGAAGTAGATTTAAAGTCTAGGTTTAGGGTTTAGGATTTGAGGTAGTTTAGGGTTTAGGGTTGAAAGTCCTGGGCTTAGGGTCAGGAGACTTAAGAAGTACTTTCATAGTGGGGATGACTCTAAGAGTATTGTATATGGTTTCAGGGTTAGAACGGGACGAACTAAGTCCCCGTGACACTACAACTGGGAGATTCTCGGGACGGTCTGGGGCGCTCTTCGAACTTGATCATGTTTATTCTGTGTTGGGCTTAGGTATACATACAAACTATCCAATCCCCTAATATCAACACCCCGCCCCCCCCCCCCAGCATCTATCGTTCCCGATATATCGCTGAATATTAGAGAGGGGCGACGTGTGGGTTTTAACATTTGGGAGATGGGGTTAGACCCTACATATGCCATACAAGAAAAATCGTTTTCATAGGGTGTACTGAATATCTTGAAGCTAGAACGCAAATATGGGTTGTAGTCTAAGCTCCTAGCATCCCCCCTAGCAACCCCACCCTACATAATCCCCCTTCCAGGAGCTTAGACTACAGCTCACATGTACACCCTAAATCTTCACCCTAACCCAGCAGTCCAGGACGGCCAGGAGTGAGGGGAGGTGCGAAGACACAGCCCAGAGGCCCTGCCCAAAGCTTTCTGGGTCGCCTGCCAAGTCGTCCCCCCTCACAGCCCATAGTACCCTAAATCCTGGCCTAAAACCATAGCATCCTAAACCTTAAAATCCTAAGGCCGAAGCCCATAGTACACTAAAACCACAAAATCCTCAGCCTCAAACTCTTTGAAAACAGTTTATTGGGCGTCCCCCTAAACCTCTAAACCCCTAGAACCCCTAAACCTCTAAACCCTTAAACCCCTAAACCCCTCCCCTAAACCCCTACTCTACCCCCCCCTGAAGGACCCAAGTCGCCTGCCACAAGTGGGAGGAGCTCTGGCAGCTTCCAAGCTAGGATGCCGGCAAGGAGCTCTGGCGTCAGGATATCCTTCATGTAGGGTTTAGGGTTTAGGGTTTCCTTCATGTAAAGAATATGGGGTATGTCATTGGGGTTATATAGGGATAATGGAAAAGAAAATGGATGCTACTATAATGGCTTATATGGGGTATATCCTTCACGTGGGTTTAGGGTCATATAGGGAGAATGGAAAGAAAATGGAAAACTACTATAATATTAGAAGATATAAGATATCCTTCATGTACTGGGGGGGGGAGTTAAAATCCCCCTTAAGTAGATAGGGTTTAGGGTTTAGGGTTGAGGGTTTAGGGTTTACGTAGGTATTGGGGTTATATAGGAATTATATAGGGATCATGGAAAAGAAAATGGAAACTACTATTTAGGGCTTAGAGTTTAGGGTTAGTAGGAAATAAGGGAATACATACAGGGTATAGGTATAGGGTTTAAGTTTCAGGGTTTAGGGTTTATGATATCCTTCATGTACTGGGGGGTTATAGTCCCCCTTAATTAGATAGAATATGGGGTTTAGGGTTAGGGTTTGGGGTTTGGGGGTTTGGTTTTAGGATTTGGGGTTTGGGGTTTAGGGTGTAGGGTTTAGGTATTGGGGTTATATAGGAATGATATTCATATAAGGGAATATATTGGGTTAATATGGATAATGCAAAAGAAAATGGACACTGCTACATTATTATAGTGTATATATTGGTTTTTAATAGGGATAAGGGAATAAATTAGATATGGGTTATAGTCCCCCTTAAGTAGATAGAATATAGATATACGTATATATATATATTGGGGTTATGTAGGAGTTATATAGGGATAATTGAAAAGAAAATGGAAACTACTATAATTAGGGTTTAGTGTTTTTAGGGTCTAGGGTTTATAGTCCCCCTTAAGTAAGTAGAATATGGGCTATATGGGATTCTTGTTATAATATGCCCAAAGCCATATTCTATCTACTTGAGGGGACTATAGCAGGAAATAAGGGAATATGTACAGGGTCTAGGTATAAGGTTTTCAGGGTTTAGGGTTGGGGGCTTAGGCTTAGTAGAGAATAAGGGAAAATATCATGTAGGGATTGTGTAGGGAGTATACTCCCATATTCCCTACTAAGCACCAGTGAGTTCAACAAACGCTACAGAAAGCTAGTTCAGTATACTAGAAATTTGAAGATGTAAGAAGCCGTAAGATACTGTAAGGATGTAGGAAACCATAAGATATTACCCAGTTATCACTTTGGCTTTTTCCTACAGAACCAAGGTCCTTCAATCTCTGCTCTTCTGCGCTGGGCTTCTCTTCCCCCTGCGGCTTTCTCTCGCCTGGGCTGCTTTTAAGGAACTTAAACTAGCTTACTATAAGGGAAATCCTACATACCATATCCCCATAGCATGGCAACTGAAACCAAAAACCCAAAACCCCATGTACTATTCACCCAGCTTCAAGTTCCTTAGCAGCAGCCCAGTCGCACATGGGGCCATGATCCCCCGTGGATGAGCAGGCGTGGCAGCAGTGGGTTTCATGCCAGGTGGCTTGGAAGTCGCAACCTTCTCGCTGGCCTAAGGCTTTAGGGTGATAGGGTTATGGGGGGTTTAGGGTTATAGGGGTTTAGGGGTGTAGGGTTGAAGGGTGTAGGGTTGAAGGGTGTAGGGTTGAAGGGGTTTAGGGTTTAGGATTATAGGGGTTGCCGGTCATGGGTGTTCAAAAGTATTAGGGTTTGGGGTTTAGGGTTTTAATGCTCTGGCAAAAAAGACATCAAGGGTCAGGGAAGTCAAAAAACCAGAAAATTCTGGAACCTGCCCTAGTGGCATGGTCTCGGGGTCTGGGCCCCCTTCCACTTGCCCTTGCACTTGCCCTTGCCCTTGCACTTCCCCTTGCCTTTGCTCTTGCCCTTCATGTCATGGTGCGCCCAGGCATCCCAGCGCAAGAGGTTCTCCAGAAGCCCCTGGAAGTGACTGTGGTGGTGCTGGTGCCAATGACTCCACCTGATAGGCAGGGGTTTGAGCTTAAGGTTTTTAGGGTTTAGGGCCTGGACGTGGGAATGAAGCACATTTCCACCCTAAGTTCCCTCCTACTCACTACTCATCTTTAACTTAACCCTAATCCACGGAGAACCCTGGGGTGGGATAGTACAGGGGCCTAGTCACTTCAAAGCAGAATGGCGGAAGCTGGCTTTCCGGTTTAGGGTTTAGGCTTTAGGGCCAAAGCTTGAGGTTTAGACTTTTGAGTCTATCCACCCTGGGCCGCATCTATTGGAAGATTTAGAGCCTCTGGCTACCTACATCCTTCCAGGTTTGGGCAGGGTTTAGGGAAAGGGATTCAGATTTAGGGTCCTTCCCGCTCCCAGTAAAAGTCAGTATAACTTCAAAAGTCTAGCGGTTAGGGTCCTAAGCCCTAAGCGCCGAATCCTTGCACCATGACCCTCAGCCCTAAGCAAATCCTAAACCCGAAGCCCCAAGTCCGACAAACCCCCTAAACCCCATATACCGTTTAGGGTTTAGGGTTTAGGGCCCTGATGGTTTCCCTGGAGGAGCCCCCAAAACCCCGGAGCCCAGCGCACATGTCACCCTCGCCGTGTGTTGGGCTACTCTGCCCAGAGCGGCTCCAGGGGTCCAGCGGAGTCTGCAGACCCTGAGGATGAGGAGACTATAAGAATTTTGGGGCTCGTTCTAGGAGTTCTAGGGGTTTAGGTTCTAGGGGTTTGGCTTCTACGGTCCTGGGGGTTCTAGGGGTTTTAGGGGTTTAGGGGTTAGGGTTCTAGGGGTTCTAGGGGTTCTGGGGGTTCTAGGGGTTTAGGGGTTTAGGGTTCTAGGGTTTGGGGGTTTACAGGTATACAGTAGGTGGACCCCCATCCCGCAGTAGTGACTATAAGGGATAATGGTGATGATATTAATGTCCCCTCATATTCCTTTTATACCACTATTAAAGGGTGGGGGTCCTCCTAAGGTACTCCTAAGGTATACAAGGGAATAGAAGGGTATGTAAGGGCATCAAAGGGTATATAGGGCTTGGGGTTTAGGGAGTTGAGTTTGGTTTAAGGATAGGTTTTGGGGTTGGGGAGGATATGGGTTTTGGGTTTGGGTTTCGGGTTGTGGGTTTAGGATTCGTGTTTCATATTTGGGGTTCAAGAGGCCAGCGAGCCTCCACGGACGGGAGCGTGTCGGAGATCAGAGAACGCATGTCGGAGCGTGTTACCGGAAGCCTGAGACTTGGGTTTCTTCCACACAAAGGGGGGGTTTAGGGTTCCCAGAGAGCTTGACTATGGGGGTTTACCAATTTTCGGGGTGCCATTTTGGGGGTCCCTATGATAAGGATTATAGTATTTTGGGTTCCATAGTGGGGTACCTGAATTTGGCGACACTACCATATACGTAGCTTAATTCAGGAATACACCTTTAGTGGCACTAGGAGCCTTAATATGACTTAGGTATGTCGCTTAGGCAAAGGATATTGGGCTCCATTAAGGAATATACTTAAATCGCACTAGGATCCCTAACATGATTGAAGGTACATTGCCTAATTAAAGGGTTGGGCTCCCTGGGTTTAGAGGGTTTTCTGGTTTAGGGTGTATGGTTTAAACCCTAAACCCTAGGCCGGCGTTGCCACCTTAAAATCCCTCAAAAGAATATCGCATGGCTTTTCTAAATTCCCTATTTCAGGGCTTGAAACCCAGAAGCCCAAATCCTCAACCTTGTAGGGGACCCTAAACCCCAAACCCTAACCCCTAAACCCCTAAACCCGGGACACATAGGGTTTAGGGTTAGAGGTGCTGGGGCATGTGGGGCTCGGGGCTTCAGGTTTAGGAAAACCGAGAACAAGAGGGAAAAGAGTCGCAGGCACAACATGGGGATGTCGGAGTTTCTCAAAATCTGTGCGTTCGAGACCTTAGGGGCATATGAGCTATAGCCCAAACTCCTGGTATCCGCCTCGATAATCCCTTTAATAATTCCCAATATAATCCCTTATAAAACCCCCTTTAAGGAGTTTAGACTATAGTACAGATGGGATCACCAGGGGGTAAAAAAGGTTCTCGCTGAGGATTGCACGGTGGGCATCGCAGAAGCCGATTGAAGGGTTTGGGGGCGCATTATACTCTACCTCTTTAACGGCTATAAGGAGATGATGTTGGTAGCCAGCACGCTATCGACCACTAGATATTCTGAGTCTGCGTTTGATGTCATTTTCTTTCCCGTGCGTGATGCCCAATCACTGGCAATGATTCAGGCTTCAATGATAATCTTGAGAAGCCTATGCAGTTGAATCAAGAGGCTGTTCGAACCCGTATGCCCGACGTACAAGATTGCGACCCTACTGTAGCCATATGAGCTATAGTCTAAAACTCCTAGCATCCCCTTAATAAGCCCTAAGATATTCCCCTGTATCATCCCCTATATATCCCCCTTTAAGGAATTTAGACTACAGCTCATATGACAATCGCATGCTCCTACCTTTTTGGGTATGGGCTGCCAAAATCCTCTTATCTAACCACGATTTTGCGGGCTATAAGTACACTATATGTTATTGCTCGAAGCCCAAAAGCCTAAACCCTTAAACTTTAATCTTAAACCCCCTAAACCCTAAACCCTAAATCTTCAACCCTAAGCCCTACACCCTAAATCCTACACCCTAAATCCTCAATCATAAACCCTAAACCCTAAACCCTAAACCATGAACCCTAAGTCCTAAATCCTAAACCCTGAATAGTAGCCAGAAAGCAAATCCGGGTTGTCCACAAGCTGTAGCTTCAGCAGCAGCCGCCCATCCTTGGGTCCTGGCCACTTAGGGTCGAGGCTTCAGGGCTTAGGATTTAGGGCTTGAGATTTAGGACTTGGGGTTTGGGATCTAGGGTCTGGGATTTAGGGTTTGGGATTTAGGACTGAGGGTTTAGGATTTAGGGTTTAGGATTAAAGGTTTAAGGTTTAGGATTTAGGTTTTAGGATTTAAGGTTTAAGGTTTAGGATTTAAGTCTTAGGGCTTCAAGTCTTTTATCTGCCATGGAGCCCTGCAAAAAATCTATCGTACTGCAATCCTGAACGCTAGAAAACAATCCCCTAAACCCTAAATCATGTTTAATAGGAGCTTATGATAAGAAGCAGAAACCAAACAAGACATGTTCACGACATCTCTGGAGGCGCTTTGGAAGTTTCCCAAAATTAGGGGCACCCTTTTGCGGGTCCCCATAATAGCGACTATAATATTTTGGGGTCTAGATTAAGGTACCCCGATTTTGGGAAACTACCCTTTGGGTTTCAAGGTTTCAGTTTAGGGGAGAGTTCTGGGAACTAAAATTGAAGTCCCCCTGGCATCACTTCAGAAATCCAACTTCATGGCCGTTTCAGTTGTGATCATCCCCTCTATTACCATGACTAATTCGGACAATGACTAGTTCGGACGGGCCCCAAAGAAGCTCAGCAACCTGGCTTGCAGAGTTTAGAGCTTGGAAATTAGGTCTGGATATGGGTGTAAATTGTGTGGTGAAATTAAAGCAGGCGTGAGACTTCCGGACTGAGGTTTCAGGGTTTAGGGCTTAGGGTTCAGGGTTTAGCGCGAGCAGCGTGAGTGGAAGGCCAGGCACCCTCAGTAAGCATATCTACAACCTCTAAAATCCAAATAATAACCGCAATCGTCTCCATTATTGACCTACTTGCAAAGCCGCCTTGATCCTCAAAGTGGGCAAGCTGATGACAAATCCGGATTAGCCGCATGGGTTCAGGGCCCATCCCCCCGCTTGTCACAATTCCTGGTCCCCAAACCCCAAGCAATGTAGTGGACAGGTGACCCTTAATCCCTGTGTTTGCACGTCGTCCTTTGACATCAGCACCATTACCTTGTTTTTCAAGCACGTTGGGGTGAAGTTGCAGGGTTTGGGGCTCAGGTGCACAGACCCGCAACCCTAAAACCTAAAACCTAAACTGTTCCAGGACTAAGGTTGCACCGGGAATATCCAGTAGGACGGTACAGGGATGCCACGGGTTTGGAGTTTAGGGATTAGATAGCGGTAGAATGTTGCTGAGATCTGGGAGTTATATTCCTTCATAGGTACCCCAATAATCTCTTATGATCCCATGTATTTCTAGGGTCCCTAGGTGTCCCTCGCCGTTTCTAAAAGAACTCCAACATGATGAGATGTGTCCGTTTCATCTCTGAAACTCAAAACATCCAGGTACAGGAGCCATCTCAACAGAAGTCCGGCCACACGGGTGAGCGTTTGGGGTTCAGGCTTGAAAGCTTACGGTTGAGGTTTATGAGTTTAGGGTTTGGGGTTCAAGGTTGGGGGTTTAGAATTAAAGGTTTAAGAGTTCAAGGTTCAGGGTTCGGGTTTGGGGTCAGTTGCATTTTCAACGCTTGGGTTCAAGGTTGACGTTAATTGAGGGGGATAAGCCATAAGCCCTAAACCCTACCTACACCCTCGAGCAGACAAGAAGCCCAACCTGCAGTCGCATCATCCCTGGACCCTCATGCTCGGCAGTAGCCCCAAAACTCTACCACCCCAAACCTTAAAGGGCTTAGGGTTTACGCTTTAGGGTTTAGAAAGACTTTACACCCCCAACCCTGAACCCTAGACCCCAAACCCTGAACCAAGCCGCCCATCTTCGCCAGCTGAAGAAAATCCGGGAATGAGGACTCGCACAGCGTGCACGCATCACCTCAGGGTTTAGCTTTTGGGCTTTAGGTTTATGGTTTAGGGTTTAGGGTTTGGGGTTACCGAGAAATCAGAGCAACCTGTTCTGTCTAGGTGTCCGCATAATGGGGATTGATTACCCTGTCTTGCGTTCTTTACTGGAACCCCCCATTTATGGAAACTTCCACTTGTGGACCGGAGCACTTCTTTCTAGAACGAAGTATCCAATAGGTGCACTTGAAACCCAAGTCTGACCGAATCAGCTGAGAGTTGCAAGGTAACTACAAGCATGATTGGGTTACAATCGCCCACTAGGGTTGAGGGCGTAGAGAATTGAGGGTTTTCAACTGCTTGGAAGGGTGGGGGGAGGCAGCAAGTATACCTACATAGTCCCCCTTAAGTAGATAGAACATGGGGTATATGGAAATCTTATAATTATAATATACCCGAAGCCATATTCTATCTACTTAAGGGGGCCTATAACCCGTCTAATCCAGAACACAGCCCCAGTTAACTGCTGGATTTATTTATTCAGGGCTTAAGGTTTGAGAATTCAGGGCTCGAGAGGCTTGAGGTTTAGGATTCGTTTAGGGGTTTTGGGTTCGGGGCGTAGAATCTAGGGTTTGGGCCGTAGGGTCTGGGCAGGCTTAGTTAAGACTGCAGGTCAAGGGTTCAGGGAAAGCCAGGCCTTCGTCATCGATGTACTTCGGGCTGCACCCTTTGAGGTCCGGGTAAAGCCTCGGCTGCTTCTCCACCTTACTGACCTTACCCATGATCGGGGTCTAGGGTTTAGGGTTTAGGGTATAGTGTTTAGGATTTAGCGTTTAGGGTTTAGGGTATGATTGGCTGGGAGCGGGGGAAGTGATGTCGAAAGTATTCCTCAAATCATCATACGCTCAATACTGTTTCTGCAACATATCCTGCATGACTTCAGCAGACTGAGACTGAAACACAACGATTTCCAAGGTAGAAGTTACTCAGCGCAAAGCAGGGTTGATAGTATCACCCCGTGGTGGTGTATTCCCAGATTGCCCACTGAGCATGAGAACTCCCCAAGGGTTTAGGGTCTAGGTGGGAGGTTTAGAATTCTACCTTCACCAAGGCTTCTGGGTTTTAGAGCTTGGGCAAGGAAGCCCAAAACAGGCTCCAGAAAGACTCCTGCCTGGGCGCATATGGAGGGGGATTCATGTTACTTTGGCGGGTGGCAACTGTTCGTAACTTGGATGCCACACAAGTTCGTCTTAAACGACTCCCAATATGATATAATGGGAGTATTTAATCTTCGGGGGTGGGGGGGTTATATTAGAGGGAGGGAATTAGAACGTTGGTTCATGAGCATGTCTACCAGGCCCTCACCCAGCCCCACTGTGTCTAGGGTCTAGGGAGTAGGGTGTAGGGTAGGGCGTACGGTTTAGGATTTAGGGCTTCTAGGGTTTAAGTCAAGGTTCGGGGATTAGGGGGATCACCCATGATTGAAAACTGCTGCAAAGAAGCTTCTGCAACGCCGCTGTGACGTCCGCGTAGGACACATCCTCGCATGGGCATAGCAGCTCAAGATGTAAGGTTATGTGTCTAACTCCGAGTACGGGTTCTCCAGACTTTCGGCCCAAACCAAAAGCCCTAAACCCCTAAACCTTGCCTTACCGATCTTGCAGCTTTGCAGGAAAGAATAACGGTTTCTCACTCGGAGTTCAATGCGGACGTATTGGAACCCTAAACTTTGAAACTCTCAGCCCTGCACGCTGCGAAGCTTCTCTAGCCCTTGCCCTTCGGACTTCGTGGCAAATTCCGCTTCCAAAAAATCTGAGAATTGGGACAAGGCTGCAGTTGTTTACTTTGAGCATGTACTGCTTACGAATCTTCCTAAAGCTGAACACCTCCCATGCCCTAATACTACTACAGGCACCTCAATAATTACCAATATCATTTGAGGTCCATTTGAGGTACCATAGACCATAATTTTACAAGGAATATGGAACCATGATGTTGGTCAGCATTTAGGCCCATATATTAAGTCTTTTCGAGAAGCCCTGACTGGATTGAGGGGCATGTTGAATATCATCAGGGGGCTGGGGCAGTGATTCACACTAGGCGAAGCGAAATGAACAGAGCAAGTTCGAGCTGTGTTGCTCAAGTACGGGCCCCTAAACCCTAAACCCTACACCCTGAACCCTAAACCCTCAACCCTAAACCCTGATATTGCATACTTTGCAACTTCAACTCTATAAACAAAACAAAAGTTGCATCTCTATGGAGCTCTAAGAGATGTCTTCCCAGGGGCCCAATACCAATCAATTAAGGAATAAACCCAAAAACATGTAAACCCATGTAGTAACCCAGCTTCCATTTCATCTTCCCTTTTCTTCTCCATTCGATTCTTCATTATCAAGGCCTCTGTCCCTATACTATAGCGCCCATAAACCCTATACAAGCCCTATAAACCATAGCAATAATTAAGAGGTGTTGGGCCCTCCCCAACCCTAAACCCTAAACCCTAAACCAATTAGCCGGGAATCCGTCGTCTCAAGCAGGCAGCGCCGGACCTCGAATTGGTAGGTTACCTGCCGAGATTGTGACAAGAGACCCATACTTGGAGGGTTATATCGGGGTTATATTAGGGTTACCTAGGAAATAACGGAAATAAGAAAATCGAAACTACTATTTAGGGTTTGGAGTTTTAGGATTTTAGAGTTTTAGGGTGTAGGGTTTAGGGTTCGGGACTTAGGGTTTAGGATTTTGGATGTAAGGTCAGCGGGAACTGAGTAAGCTAACAACTTGAAGAACAAGGACTATTCATTAGATGAGCTACAGTCAATATCTCCTACATAAGTTCATGAACATGGGTTCCTTCTTAGTGACCACCTAAACCCTAAACCCTAAACCATACATTATGGATCTAGCTCAGATGGCCTAGAGGGGTTAGAAGTACACTATGTCCCCTAATCAGCGCTCCAAAGCTCCTTCGCAAAGTAAGGGGGGCCCTTAGGGACACCATGATGGTTTAGGATTTAGGGTTTGGGGTCTAGGGGGTCATACGCAATTTAGTGAACAAATTCTAGGGTTCTCTAAATATGAGGGTTATGTAAGGATCATCCTAAGGTTAAATAGACCTTGTCTGGGTACTTGAGGATTCCCACCCTAAACCCCAAGCCCTAAACCAGAATCTCTTAGAGGGGCTGTTGTGAGCTTCCTTGGGTGCAGATTATCGGGCACAGGGCTGTCAAAATGTGCACCTCAACTAAAACGATACGTTCTCTTGCCTCGTGGCCATGTGCACTCTAGAGAAACATCCCTCTACGGCCTTAACGATGGCCCACGATCAAAGCGGGAGAGGATCGTCTGCAAACTCTATCTTCCCTGACCAGAGCAGAAGGCCAAGTTGAGGGATGTTTGGGACGTGTCAGACGCATAGCTATCGAGACCCTATGCCTTGAGGGCCATAGACTTACGGTCTGTATATTATAGTATATCATATTATATTATACTAGAATATGGTATATCATACTAGAATATAATGAGTTATATTCGAATATAGTATATTACTGTAACAGCCCCAGCCAACAACCCTCAGCTGCCTTCAGAATTGCCACCATGTCTGAAATTTCCTTAGGCGCCAAGGTTTAGGCTTTAGGGTTTGGGGTTTAGGGTTGGGTTTGGCGCTCTTGATTTGTCTGCCCTCATTCCCCAGAGTGGAGCTGGGTTGAAGCCCTCAACACTGTAAGGCAGAAAAAGGGAATCGCAGCTATGTCTCACCTCTCGACCCTAAACCCTAAACCCTAAGACCCCAAACCCTGTAGTAGTTTCCATTTCATTTTCCATTATCTCAATATACTCTCAACCCTAAATCCTGAACCCTGGTCCCATCCCTAATAACGAACATTCCCCCCAAGAAATAATGGTTTAGGATTTAAGGTATATACCACTATATATTTTAAAGCCTAAACCCTACGCCATTTAGGGCCATTTCTTGTTTTGGGCAAGGGATTAAATGCCGGGGGAGAATGAGACAAGGGGGAGGGGAGGGGATTCCAAAAGGTGATTGATGACGCAACAAAGATCTGCACTAAGCTGGTTAGGATTTAGGGTTTGGGGTAGCCTAGAATACCAAATATCCCCAGGTGGAAGGCATTTGAGCTATAGGCTAGACCCCCAGTATCCCCCTTCATAACCCCTACAAGAATCCCTTGTATAATGCTCTATACAATCTCCCTTTAAGGAGTTCAGACTACAGCTCATTCAGGGTCATGCAAATTAGGCTTCAGGGTTTAGGCTTTAGGATTTAGGATTTGGGGCTTAGGGTTTGCAAGCGGGGTAGCAGAAACGAGAACGTGCAAAGCCGCATACGTTCGGTCATTCCAACCTACTGCCACAAGGTGTAGCAATGAAAGTCACAAAAGCTGCTCATAAAACCCCTCGAGGGCAGTAAATAATAAGCATATGTATAAGCCCGATGACCGCATATCAAGCTAAGTACACTTGCAACCCTAGAAGCCATGTGAGTAACGTTTTTTTGGTGGTTAAACCCAGTAAGATTATATTCCTTATATGAAATACTATACCCCAAAAGGAGGATAGAATCTTACTCTATACTGGGTACCATGGTATCCCCAAATAAAATACGACTCATGTGTTCGCAACAGTTATCCGACTAGGCAGCTCTGGAGCGAAGACAGCAAGGGGTTTAGGGTTGAGGGCTTGGGGTTTGCAAGTTACAGGAGAATAGGGTTATAAGGATATAGGGATTAGAAAGGGATATTGGGGCTATATATAAGGGTAATGGAACAAAAAGGAAACTACTATTTAGGGTTTAGGGTCCAAGCTATATGGCTCAGGGTTTTAAACCTCTGAGTGTCCAGCAACATATCGTTCCACGAGCGCAGAAGTCAAACTCCAACAAACGGGAACCCCACCACGAGAAAACACTTAAACAAAGGTGCAATTCACGCACGCCTATGTCCTGCCAGAAACCCGTGAGACAAGTAAATGAATGTCAGAAGCCTGGTCTAACATGTTGGATTCTGCCCCTGAACGCCCTCCTCCAAAAAGGCCCGCTGCAAGCTGCACGCATCAGCTTAGATGCCAAACACGAATCCCCAAATTAGTGTCATAATCGGAATATCATTATCCCAAGCTAACTATCAATATCTCTGGTGGTCAGGATCAGATAGCCTAAGCCCCAAACCCGGGGCCCGAAACCTTGAGCCCTAAACCTTGAACCCTAAACTATATAGTCCCCTTAAGTAGATAGAAGATGGCTATGGGTATAGCATAATAAGATCCCCCTATACTCCATATTCTATCTGCTTAAGAGGGACTATAACCCTAAACGCTACACTCTAAACACTAAATAGTAATTTCCATCTTNNTTTTCCATTATCCCTATATATCCTGGAACCCCAAACTAGAGACCCAAGCAAGATGCGTCAAGCTATGTCGGACAGGACAACGCCTTCCCAGACCTTTTGAGCCGTAAGAGCTGCGAGACCGCCAGCACGTCCACGCGGGGATTGTCATGACAAGGACTACAAGGGTTTTAGGGTTTAGGGTT
>CAJNIZ010044076.1:0-52507 GCA_905231905.1 Symbiodinium pilosum
GTGTGTAGGTGTGTAGGTGTGTATGTGTGTATGTGTGTATGTGTGTATGTGTGTATGTGTGTATGTGTGTGTGTGTATGTGTGTATGTGTGTGTATATGCACATTTCGGTGTAAAACACATATCTGTTGACACCATGTATCGATGCGCGTACGTATAAATGTGTGTACCTATACATACATAGAATCGATTTGTCTGTCCGTCTGTCTACCTGCCTGCCTGTCCGTCTACTTATGCAGATGTACGGGGTACTTTTAATAAAGGGATTTCGGTAACCCTAACCCCCCAAATTAGGACCTTATGACTATCATATGATGGTTATAGGGTCCTAATTTTGGGGTTTGGGGTTACCAAAATCCCCTTATAAACTTTGAGCAATGCTGAAGACGAAGGCGGGCGGGGTGAGAGGATGTTGAATACTAGGGCCCCTCCTCTCCATGAAGGTTCGGTTTTGGGGGGGAACTGTCGCAGGTCTGGGGGTTGAAGTTTAAGGGCTTAGGGTTTAGGGTTTCGGGTTTGAGGTTTAGGGTTTGTAGAACTTCCAACCTTCACTCTCTCAGTGATACTGGGGTCTTAAACCATCACCCTTCTCATGGTTCCAGATGCGTGGAAAACAGGATACCTCAGATAGACCCCAAAATTATATGAACCATAATGAGAAACCCTTAAAGCGGGTTGTATAAGGGATTATCCTGGGGACTACTATAGGGAGCTTCGGGTTTAGTTCTTTTTGAGATTTATTAGGGTTAAGGGTCTACACCTAAGCCTTAGACCCCCAACCCTACACCACAAACCCGAAAACCATGAGCTGCCACAGGCCATCCGCATGGTCAGCGCTGCAACGCCGACAGCCTTCGACCAGGCGAAGCCCTCTGCACTGCCCAGAATGCCTAATATTTTAGATGGACCCCCCACACGGTTTAGGGTTTAGGGTTCAGGGTAATAGTGGTTGTAAGGGACAATAAGGATTATATTAGGGTTCTCTTATATTCCTATTATGCCACTACTACAGGGTGGTGGGTCCTGATCTTGGGTTAGTTGCTTTGATTTATGATGATTTGGCTCTTTGGGAAACGGCAGGAAAGACTCAGACGACTCCACCTGCAAATATTGGCTTGCATCGTACTTCAGAATGGCTTCATTTCGTGATTGTTGAAGGGTTGTAACCTTTGCCAGGGAGTAAGAAGGGAGAATTTAGGGTTTTGAAGGTTTGAGTGTTAGAGGTCAGGTCTACGCGGATTCATGGGACGTGGGTGAGAGCTCAAGGCTTGATCTGCAAAAATGAGGCCAACCTTTCGATCGTGCACTGGTAGGCGCGCAATATTCTTGATATTAAATTCCCGCACAACCTTGGTGCAGCTTATTGTCTCAACTCTCAGGGGAAGAAAGTACACAAAGCTATGCAAAATTCTCGGCATCGACCGTGGGGATTGCGCAGGGCCATGGCTTCCTTCGAATGTTGCCTGACTCGGGCTACTGTAGGGGCCTAAATAACTACCAATATTAGGGTTCCATATGCCTTATATAATTAAAGTATATGGTACCTCAAATGGACCTCAAAATGACATTGGTAATTATTTAGGCCCCTGTAATACAGTTTGGGGGTGGCTTTTGGGAAAGGGAAGGGGAATCCATGCATGACGCAGGGGGGCCTTGATCTTTTGGAGGGTGAAAATATCATGGTCTCCTGTAACTACTAAAGAATACTATAGCAGGAAGATATGGTAACATGATTGCCATTATCCCTTGTGGCCATTAGTAGAACGTTGTAGTACACAAAGGACCCATACGGGGGTAGCCTCGAGTTTGTATCCTAGACGCTGTTAATCTTTCATAGTGCGCCTGCTTAGAATGCCCTTCCCTTTAGAAACACCTATCGAGATCCTCCATCTACTCTCTCTTACTGCCTGGATACCCACCACAGCAGAGAATTTATAGCCCCTAGTTAAGACTGCCTGGAGGGTTCTAGGTACACAGTAAGACCTGATCGGCCTTTTGCAGGACAAGTTTCGCGAGGGCATGCAGAAAGCACTGGTGGAGCATCTTGCCTGATAGTTGTGGTGGTAGTTCTGGTGCTCGATGTCTATAGGGACATGTGGAGATTCAACTTAATATGGGGACATGTAGGGACACAGGGAGATATGACTGTCCCTTCAGAAAGGGCACTTTCACTTTGGGGGTATATAGTGGGACCCCTAATGGTGAGACAGGCCCATGAGGTTTACAGCGGTTGGTGCCTACTTGATTTGGATGAAGCCAGGGACCGGTAACTGAGCGCATGATGCTACACTGACTTATTAAAGGAGTATAGTCCCCCTTAAGTAGATAGAATATGGCTTTGGGTATATTACAATAAGACCCCCATATAATCCATATTCTATCTACTTAAGGGGGACTACAATTTTTCACCCTCTAACTCTAGCCCTGCATCGACCAGCCGAAAAACTCATCCTCGGAAAATCCCCCGGTTAGGACCGCTTAGTATGTTAGGTGTGCACTGGGACGCTTTAAGTAGGCTGCTACCGAAGGAACCTCGCTTGCAGGACTCCTCCCGCACCCTAGTTCTGCCCTACTCCCCGTTAGAGTTGGTTTCTGCTATCCTTCTCCTAAGATTGAAGCCCGCAGCGCACCTAACCATAAATACCCCCGATATAGTGCCATGTCATAATCATATCAGTATCTATTACGCCCTAAGCCCTAAACACAAAAGAAGAATCTAAGGTTTGTTTTCCTGTTTGTTCTTCTATATACCATATACCCCTACAGAACACTTTACCAAGGTTTATTATCTGGGGGAGGGGGAGTGACCAAGGAGCCCCAAACCCTTAATCAAGGAACATACTTTAAAACATATTCTGCATCGTAGTGTGGTTTAAGGTATATTCGTTAATCAAGGGGTTTTGGGCCCGCTGGGTAGATATTCCTAGCAACTTGGCCTTTCTCGTCAGTGCTGTCTGCGAGGCTTCGCTACAGCGGCTGCATTTCTGAGGCCATTCTGGGTATACTAAGTCCAGGCTTCAGTGTTTACTCAAGGGCTCCTATTTAGTTTTGAGCAGTGTGCAAGAATTCCCCACACAAAAACTATGAAAAGGACGTCATAGGAGCCCTTAGTTAGGGAAACAACTCCTGGATGATTCTGTACCTTCCCGCCAGCTAGTTTGAGCCCCCTCAAAATGGGCTTGTTTTGGAAGATCCGAAGCCCTACACTCAGCCTTTCATAGCTATAGGGTAAATTTCTTAGCGTGGGTTAAATGGGGATTATATAGGGGAGTGTGACAGGGCTTATTAATGGGAATACTGGGAGTTTAGATTAAAGCTAGTAGAACAACCTTGAGATCACGCCAGGTTTGCCATGGCAACCACGATATCCCCAATACAATGCCTATTGTGGTAGCTTGTGGAAATTGCAAGTCTTTTTTGGGGACGCCCTGCATACTTGCGGTTTCATAATAGCGGCCCCAAAAAGGACCATATTGTTTGACAACCTTCCAAAAAAAAAGTACGCGTTTAAAATGAAAAGGGTGGGCGGTTTAAATTTAGGGTTTAGGGCTTGGGGTTCGGGCTCGCTGAAAAATCGCCAGAAAGAAGCTCCCGTACGCGATCAACCCTAACCCTCGCAACCCTAAACGCGCCAAACACTGAACCCTAAGCGCCGAAACCCCAAATGGAGAATCACAAAAGCTGAGCCCTATAGTTCACCCCTAAGTAGGTAGAATATGGGGTTGCCCAAAATATAAGATCCTTCCTATACTCCATATTCTGTTTGCGTAAAGGGGACTGTACATCCTACACTACACCCTACCTGGTCCTTCCAAAGGTGTTCCTTTTTGAGGCCCAATGTATGAAATTGGTTTAAACCAATTTCATAACTAAGAAAATGGTTTAACCAATTTTTAGGGGAACCATAAAATCATAGTTACATAGAAGGGGCCTTTGTAAAGACCAGGAAACGTGTGACCCCCTAACGGAAGCGAAAGGCACAGTTCATTGGGGCATTGCAAGAAAAGAAAAGGACCCCTTCAACATGAATTCGGCCAAGGAGCCTTCGGTCGGATCAGGAAACATCTCCCACACATTTGATTTCAGCGTCACATGTTGGTTTGGGCCCAGCAGGAGTCTCATGGAACCTCTTTAATGTGGCTTGGGGCCAGTAAGTGGTCATGTTTGGAAAGCACACCTTTTGCTTCGCACACATGAGGGCACATCAGGGTTTGCGCCACGCCCTGCGAACTTCCACGAGGTATTTCCTCATGGTTGAGCATGCCACTGAAGTCGGATGACTAGTGCGAGCAATCCGAGAAGTCACCCCTATGAAGTCTTCCATGAGTGGGGTCGCAAAAGCTCCAGGATTCAAGCAAAGCAGCTTGCTAGAGCGCAGGAACGTCAAGAGATCAAGCAGCCAGTGCGAAGCGAAGTGATATTTGGGCGTGATGTTGAACAAGCACCACCCCTGCTGATGCCAGTGCCTGACTTTTAAAACTGTTTATAAAAGGACTTGCATGGGCATACACAAAAAGACTTACAAAAGGGATGTGACAGAAAATTGTTTACAAAAGGTGGCTTTGCGGAGGACAAAAACCTACACTATCGATACACGAAAATATGAGGAAACAACAGTTTTCAAACAATGGCCACGAAACGCCGCCAAAGCTTTGTATGCTCTCAAGAAGTCGTTCAGGTGCGCGTACCCTTCTTTGGCCTCAGCTCGCGTCCAAAAAACACGATCTGCCGATCTGTAGCAGAGGCGGCAAAAACTGTCGAAGCCACAACAACCTTTGTACGCCCATAACAGCGGACCTTCCAAAAGCAATGGTGTAGAGGCCAAATAGTCAATGCACCATTGCACCGTGTAGTTGCAATCCATTGCTTTGCAATTGCATTCAGGGAAATCACGGTTGAATTTCCATCCCAGGTTGTCAGGCGTGAACTCCTGCATGTCCCGCGGAAACATGTGCTGGCTCTCGCAAAAGAAGGAAAAGTGCTCAAACGCATCCGCAAGCCTTGCGGCCTTCGAGTTGCCCGCAAAAAGCCGTAGCGGACCACACATCATCGCGATCAGAGACGCCACAAAAGTCCGGCCGCATCCATGCGGCAGTACGTGCATCAGATCCCAGCGGATAAAGCTCGGCAACTCCCGGCCCGGAATAAGTCCCAGAGGCGGGGGCTTCCGCCACGGCATCGACCTGTAAGTCGTCTCAACCCACATTGCCCTGCGTACATTTGCATCCTCAAACGGAAGGTTGGTCGTGTTCGCAAGGCAATGTGGGCAGATGGAGTTGCAGGTGTGATGCCGGATGCACCGAAACGCCTTCGTCTGGAAAATATGATCCCCGGCGAGGCCCAGGGTCACGATGTGGAAGGTTCCATGCCCCTCCACTTGTACCCCAGCATAGTACGCTGTGCGTAGAGATGTGGCCACTTCGCGCAGGAGACGGTCAATGATCGGGTTGCCAGCAGCCATCCCCTTGTTGTACTTGCTGTACAGTTTGCTGGGGCAGGTCGTCAGCATTAAGAGCCGGTTCAACGCACTTTCGCCAATCGCCAAAATAGGACCGAAACTGATCTGAAGAACAGGCCTGCGACGGTGACCCACACCTTCATCCTTATATGGTTGCCATGTGCACTTTCATTCCTCAAAATTTGATTTTATAACACAAAGCAACAAAATTTGATTGCACCATGCCAAGCATCCCCATGCAGTAGCACGGGAATGCAGGTGTCCAGGGTATCACTGTGGTCCACATAGACTGGACAGCCTGCGTCAACGTTGCGATAATTCTCCCAGAAGTTTCGCAAGGCGGCACGCCACTTTTGCTCCTCCTCCACCAGAGCATGCCCAGCAAGCAATTTGCAAGCATATCGCCCAGTAAGCAGCACCCGACAGAAAGCATGCACTCGAAACATCGGATGGGGTCGTTTCTCCACTCGCGGATTCCGGCCCTTGATCCTGATAGTGTGCACCTTGCATTCATGTATTATATGCAAGTGTGGATTCTACCCGAACAGAATCAGGATCGAACAAGTAACAGGAAAACATGCCCATGTGTGTGCCTAGGAACATCTTGCACCCAGTGGATAGGCACATGAAGCATGAAGCCATGCTGCTGCAAGCGGCGAGACATGTCCCGCATTCTGTTTCCAGTGCATTTCCGGGCGGCAACAGCTCCCAGGTCAGTCAATGTCTGCTTTTCAAGTGGATTCTCCTCCCACGTAGCTAGCTTCGATGTAGACCGGGCAAAGCGCGCTGCTTTCGTAGCAGAAGTACCCTCAGATGTTTTCGGGGAAGGGTTATATTTGTGGTTTGGGAGAGTGCCTATTTCTGATCTAGTTGGGGCCCACGCTGTCCAGTCGGAGAGCTTCAAAAAAAACATGCATGTAAAAGGGAAACATGAAACAATATCACCTGAGGACATCATCAGTAGATTATTTGTGCTCAAATGCATTTTCAGATGATGATAGCACAAATGTTATTCAGGAGAATTATAGCCAGGCAGCCACAAAGGTATCCAGCACCAGATCCACATGTTCCGAATCTATGAGATCCGCAGAAGCGCCTGCGTGAGGGAGCTGTGGATTCTTTCACGTACTGCAAAGGCTCACACCAACGACCATCAGGCCTGTAGCAGTGGTTTCTACACAAGTCAAGAGGCCCGATAAACATGACTTCGAACTGCTCAAAGGGAATACTTCTTTGTAATTGTTGGTGGCCCCAAATATGAAAGAATATACGCAAAACATCGCAAAACCCTATAAGCCGTATAACCAATCCCAAGTAAACTGACATTAGAAAGACTTGAGGTGGGAACTTGTTTTGTCGCTCGCACACAGCATCCTCCACAGCACCGTAGAGGCCAGCATACTCATGAATGGGGGCCAGGATCCCAAGAAGCTATATATATGTATATAGGCATAGCCCCCATACTACCTTTTCGGGGTCTTCGTAAACAAAACCTTAAGCTAACGAGGAGAACAAGATCCCGGCCAGCCCCAAATGGAGAAGTAGGTGTAAGCAAAAATGCCCTTCGGACAGAATCCTCAGGTCATGATAGCCCTGCAAAACTGGCACCCCAGCGTTCAATCTGCGCAGCTTGTTGAAGCGTACGCATGGCAAGATTCAAGACTGAGGCAGCAAAAGCAGCAACCTCTACAGGATATTTCCAAAACAGCCTGCGAGCCGTCCCAAAACTAACCCTACTTGTGTACAGGGGCATAGTGTAAAGGAACATATACATTCTAAAATCTTATTTGTTCTGTCCTAAAGGGTTCGTGAACAGCATGCAAGCATCCCTGATAAGCGCAAACTCACTCCTGAGCTGCACTTTTGGCGGCCTTACTCTTTACTGCCGCCTTGGCAAAAAATGTCCTTAGATCAGTTCTTCCAGGGTACAAAGGAAATTGCAATCGCCCACAGCTACAGTACAGTACATTTTTCCAAGTGACTTCACCTGGTGGTGGTAGTTCGTGAACATGATGCTCCTGAGTTTGGCGGGGTGGTTTGGAATGTATTCCTGGGGTGTAATTCTCCCTGACACTGACTACAAATCATATGAATGGAATTGGAGATGCAATGGTCCATGGGCAACGTTAGTGAGGATTGCGACTACCTGTGATAACATCAAAGTGGCAAGAGCTTATGGGGTTTATAGGGTTTCTAGCGCTTATAGGTTGGTTGTATTCTGTAAGATTTATATGGGGCTTACGGGTTTAGGAGTGTAGTATTGGGATTTATGAGTAGCACGGTACATTGCCTGAAAAAAAGGTGGTTTAGCATCTTGATCTATCTTGTATTACATACAAGTGGCAACAGAAAGCAACCGCAGAGCTGCTGATCCCCTTCTAATACCGTGACGCGGGATCGCATAGTACATATAAAGCCAAGCAGCTCCGCACGGATCTTCTCGCAGATGCCCACAAAAGCAGCTTTCCTCAGATGGGACACATTACGAGCCATGTATCTGATACCGGTAGGTTTAGGACTATAGGGATTTGCAGGATCTTTGGAGAGCCCTGGGATGCATATGAATAGGGTTCATAAATAAGTTTGTGTTTATAGGGCTTTATAGGGTTTGGGGTTTAGGGTTATACAGGCTTATCACAGGTGAGGGAGCTTCCAGTGCAGCGCATGTACGGGGCTGCCGCATAAATTTCGCATATGTTCGAACTTTGAACAGGGCATATACATCTTGGTTTCAAATCCTGGGTACACTTGGGAATGCTGTGGGTTTAGGGGGAGAGGCGTTACAGGGTTTACAAAGTTCCTCAGATTTTTGTGGCGCTATTATATATATATATACACCCTATAAACCGTATACACCCCAAACCCTATAAGCCGTATAAACCTGTAAGCCTGAAAGCCCTAAAACTCTTAACCCAATATGGGTCACTTGGTAGGGTTGAGAAAGGGGTATACTGGATAGGAGTGAGAAGGGCCATCGGTTTCTGGGATCAAAGATTTTGACTGCTGCATAACCTTGAAGCACCCTCCATTGTAGTTCTGCGGGGCACCTTTGAATCATTCAAAATGGTTTGACAATATGCGAGAGCTGCCTTGGAGGGTGAACCTAACTTGAATTAGTATAGAATCCAATTTGGAACCCTGGCTGGGCAATGGCTACATGCTTGGGCTCCTGCTCGGGCAGCGAAGGACAGAGTTGGGTAAGGGAAGGGTTTATATACATTACACCTCCTTTTTATAATTGCCAGTCCAGCTTCGAGCGACCATCAGGGCCAGACTCCACAGACGCAAGGTTGGTCAGGAATCCACTAAGCTTTCCTGCAGAAGATGAGAGGTGACATCATGGTAAACTGTCCTGGGTCCATTCCTAAACAAATGTTTGACAAGTCTCCGCAAGATTCCTCAAGGTTGGCCAGATCCTTCCTGAGATTTGCAAGCAATGAGCATTTTGGGGCGGTACCTCCACGTCGAAAAGCATGACATACTTGGGCCGGGTAGCTCATGTCCTTTGGCGCCTTCTTTTTCCAGCCTTTCTTTGGCCTGTTTGAAAAGGGCCTTGCGGCCCAAAACTGCTCTTCTGTAGGATCCAATGTATTCTTGGACCGTTTCGTCCCCCTCGCAGATCGGCCAGTCACCCTGTTTTTTCTTGCCTGGTTTGCTGCCATTGCCACTGCCACTCCCACCATGCTCGTCCTCGTCCATGTCTCAAAATGTCGCCCAGCTCGAAGTCGCTCGAGAGGACACCCATCTCTTGCATCTCTTGTTGGAGTTCCTGAAGGCGCTCTTCGGCAGACTCGACGTCGTCACGTACAAGCACCAAGTACTTCTTGCTATCGCGATCATAGATGTCTCTCCTAGGTGGAATAGCTCTATTTGAACCTTTGCATGCTTTAACTCGGCCATGTACGAGAGTGTTTGCCACGCAGCTTGGTCAGCTTCTTCTTCTCACAATGAAGCTTCGCCCCCTGCACGCGCTTCCTCAGACATACAAACGAGAGCAAGCCCAAAACCTCAACACAGGAGCTGTTTGCGCACATAGTGCTAGCGAGAAGCTCCGGCCACTTTAGGTCCGTAAGCATCTCCTCTTCAGTCTTCCAAGAGTAGCCGGTAAGACTTTTCCTCCACTTGGTCGTTTTCTGGCGGAAGGTGATCAGGCACATCAGCTTGGCCTGTTTCACGAGAGTTTAAAAGATTTTCAGGAGGGCGAGGGTGCATGCGCAAAGGACTTCTGAACCTGTTTACGCCATGCATTAGTATCTCTGGAGAAGAGCTTATATATAGTGCAAGTTCGAGTCAGGGTCTTTACCAGGAATTTACAAAATGTCATTACTATGCTCATGCTGATGGCCTAGAAGACCCCCTTTTGGAAGTCAATGCGACCAAGAATCTCCGTCAGAAATAATTGTTATCCCACTAGGAATGACCGAACAACACCCCTATACACGCCCCAACCCTCCAGGCCACAGAACTTTAAAAGCAGGTCCTGACACTTAGATAATTCTGACAAAGAGGCAAGTGTATCTGTGAAGCCTGCTGACCTACACACCATTGATTGTATGAGGCTATTTGGATCCCTGGGGTTTATAGGGTTGACAAGGTATATGGGGTTTAGAGGGTATATCTAGGGTTTTAAATGCTACCGCCGTCTGAGCTGGCATGCAGGAGATTCCACCCTCAAGCCCTGAGCGCAACAATCACACATCATCCCAACCCAACGAGCCCCAAAAACAGCTAGAAAAAACCACGCTTGAACCAAACCTGGCCTTCACAAAATCTGTTTCCAAAACATCAAAATTGCACCTTGCTAGGCAACATCAATTATGGCACACCCCTCTATGAGCCTTGGAGGATGCCTGCGACTCCCCGGGATTATAGCAGCGCAGGACAAAGTCCTTGAGGAGGCCCTCGCGCTTCAGATCTCCTGGGAATGATACACGTTTATAGGGGTAAGTACACTTGAAGTCGAGCTTCAGCATTAGAGCATTATGGGTGTTTCTGTCAAGGTTTCGAAGACTGTTGTATACACCTTGATGTTAGCCGGTTGTACTGCAGGCGTGACCACTTGCAACGGGCCCCTGGCAGAATTTGATGGGTTCAGCTAGGAGAATTCTGATTGAGGAGTGGACTTGAGTGGTACTCAAAAAATCACTTGCCCAGAATATTAGCCCTCCCCCTGCTATCGAACGCGGGTTCCCGAGAATTCCAAGTTCAGGCATCTGCCCCCAGGACCACATTCAAAATGGCGCCTACAATTAATTATGGGGCTCAGTGAGGGGGTCTCGAGTATGAGTCTTATAAAGATGGGGGATAGCCTTCATTTCCAAGAGTGTGAATGTTTCTGAGTGTTTGTTTATAAAGAAGTCTGTAGTTATATCTACTAGAAATTATGTTTATTATACCGAGTATTACAGACCCCCCCTCCTTATCTTCGGGCCTCCACTAAACAACCTTCCCCTGTAAGCCGTATAAACCCTATGAGTCCTATAAACCTTACAAAGCCTATAAGCCCTCAAGCTTATATGTATCCTATGAAAACCATGCAGGAGCTCCTGCGTCCCATGCTTTCTTTATCTCCTCGGGACAGTCCGCCGACCTAGAGATACGGTAAAGCGCTCCCCAAGCTTGAGGGTGGGTGGAGGAATTGAAGGCCAGGTTAACACCTTGCGCGGGCCCCGCTGCATGGGCTGGCTGGGAGGGCACCGTGGCGACCACGCTTGCAGGGGACGCAGTGGCAGTGGTGGAGGCTGGGCTGGTGGCTGAGCTGGGGGCCGTGCCGGGGTCTGAGCTGGGGGCCTTGGTGTAACTGGGCGGTGTCTCGAGCTGAGCACTGTTGTCGAAGCATTCCTGGGAAGCCTGGCGGCAAAGCGTGGTCTTCTCCCTTAGCTTTGCCTTCAAATCCTCCTTGGCTGGCCCTCGAGGGGCAGCCAAGGCAACCACGGTGCAGGGCTCGGCCTTGCCCTCTGCACGCATTGAACCAAGCCTGGCTTTTGCAGCATCTGCTGCTGCCAGCACAGAACTCTGCTGCTCGATAAGCTGCACCAAATGAGCTTCATGAGCGTCCCTCTCCTCCTGCAATGTCTTGCGCTGCTTTGCCTCCATTTCCGCAAGCCGGGCTGCGTGCGCGGCCTCCTCATCAGCAAAGCGCCTCTGTAGCGCCTCGTCCTGCGCTCGAACGCGCCTCTCGCGCTCTGCATCTTCCTCCATGCACTTCTTCTCCCAAGCCTGCCGAGAGGCCTGCCTTTTGAGCTCCCACTGTCGCTCCTCTTCTTCAAACTCTGCTTTGCGTTTCCGTTGCATCTCCTCCAGCTGGCGCTCAAAGCCAAGCAAAGCAGCTCGGGAGGCATCATCCAAGGCAGCAGTTGGCTCAGGCCGACTGTGAGGTGGCGTGAGGTTTACTTCCTGCTTGGGCCCACCTGCTTTCACATTGCCGGAACTGCTGGTAGGGGCGGCTGGGTTGGTAAGCGAAGCTGGCGGGGCTGGAAAGACAGAGCCACCAGCACTTCCAGAAGAGTAGCCTGACAAATTGGAAAAATCATTGGCATCAGCATGGAACAGAGACGCACAACAGTGCAACTCATTTTTCGCACGCAGGAAATCAGCTTTGATCTCCCGGCTCTCTGGCGTGTCGGGCATGCTCCTGAACAGCTCCGCCGTTTCGGGCGAAAGTGCCGGGTGGTCTACAATCATCCTCAACCTTGGGGCAATGCAGGATGTTCGGCTTGTCGGGGGTATACAGGGGCCACCGGCATCATGTGACACGCGTGACTTTGCTTAAACACACTGTGCGCCTTTACTCTCCGCGGGGACAAGGCGGGTTGTGGGATTTCCTCCAACGCCTTCATCCCAGCATACAAGCTGCCGCAGGAGTGGCTCGCATCCATCTTTCTAGGCTTCCTGTAAGAAAGCTGTCCAGACCTACACTACCAACCCTCAACCAGGCTGTCTGCAAAGCTTTGGCGGCAAAAGGACAGCCAGGTGAATGCAACAGTGGGTGTCTAGGGTTATTAAGGGTAAATGTAGCTGTAGCACCTTTACCAAGACCCTCCCGTGTAATTCTCTGTGGTCGCGTGAGTAAGATTACAGGCATTAGGGTTAGGGCTTATAGGGTTTCTATAAGGATGGGGGTTATAGGGTATGTATAGGTACAGGGTTTATTCGAAGTGTTCACATTGTCCATGTGGACGGATTATCACGTAACTGAGGTCGAAGAAAACCCTCCCATGATTAATTCACCTGTGAAACTGTTGAACGCTCACAAGATGGGATGTTGGAGAAGATGGGATTGCGCCTTCAGGGTCGAGGTGAAGAATCCAGCAAAAGCTTTCCCAGGGGTTCCTTATATAAGTCCACCTATGTAACATCCATCCACCAAAGCGGAGGCTTTGTAGCAGTGTAATAGTGGTTGATTTAGAGGTTCCCGCGTACATTCCACATGATGACATCACTCACATGGGCCTTGCTTGGGGTTGATAGCTCTTGGATCTACGCTAAATGGACCATATATAAGGGGACCCAAAAAGGGCGTTGCGGGGTCTAGGACAAGGGCTGTATAATTTGTGGGAATGATCATGCCAAGAACTGGCTGCCAACACAGCCCTCGGCGAGCTAGCTGGGATCCTTGGAGCTGCCTACTTCTGGAAGACCCGGAGTGGCATATGCGGACGGCGCCGCCAGAGCCTGTGCCTAGAGTTCTCCCGAAAGCTACATTCTCTACGCCATCTTCGCTGTCTCAAGACCTGGTTGAGAGCATGGCACACTTGTGCACACTTGCAGACCTGGCGATTGTCCAGCCAACAGCATCTCTGCTGGCATGATTTGCGCGTGAATGCGCCAATCCTTCTCCATAAGAACATTTCCCCAACAATAGTGATCCATTGCCGCAGGCAAACCGGTTACAAGACCCTCCTCTATCCGAACCCCCCCCCCAGTGGCTGCAGCCATGTTCTTTAAAACTAGGAGTGGCGCAGAGTGATCCTGTACTGGGACTCGAAATGGGCCCACTATTAGAATATACCATCCCAAGACTACACTACACCTATCCCATTCCTATGGTTTTCCAGCAACCTAGCTCGAACGAAGCCGCTTCTTCCCGGACCAGATTTATGGGTCATGGTTCCCTCGCGCCAACCTTACATGGAAGATGATGTCCCACTGATTAGCAGACGCTGGGGCTTCATAATGTCATCCAACCCCTCAACAACAATCCTAAGGAAACCCAGGTTAAGCTTCCTAATAAAGCATTTTGTCAGAGGAAATCTTTCACCACTTCAGAGGGACCCAAACAAATAAAGTCTTCGGAGGAATTGTATATGGGTGCAGGGCTGCTTCCATGAGTACTATGGTTCCCTCTAAACTCTATAACACTAAAAACCCACTACTCAAGACCATACAGTCCAGACCTTGCAGAACCCTGACCCGGCATGATGAGCTGCGTGGGAAGGCTAGACCCCTCCCCATAACCCCCTCATCGAAGATTTCTGGGATGGGCTTGCACTAGAATGGATTCACTTCCCATCAAGATTTTCCATAATCCTTGAATTTGATATATACAGCGCTTGGGGGCTAACTATAAGCTTCTCTTGGGAATGGAAGAGCTCTAGTGATTTGGTGCATGTAGTTTGGGGCCCCCTTTTCTACAGTTCAATAACACTCATAAGATAGCTATATATAGACCCCAATATGGCGAACTGATATAGATCGTGGGAGCAATCCCCAACATATATGGAAAAGGAGGCGATCTTGTCTTTCAAATGGGTTCCAGTGAGTTTAGACATAGGCACAGAAAGCCCATCTCCGCAACCTAAACCCGAGAAACGCTATGACCGCATAAATAAGCCCTCACGAGCCCTATCCCTTGAAGCCTTTTATAGCCCTATAGCCTTGAAGTCCTATGAACCCTGTGCCCGATAAGCCCTATAAACCCATAGATACCTCCAAGTACTTTATAAAGTCGGAAGGAAGCACCTGTTTGTCGTGAAGATGATGAGCTCGCAGCAGCTCGTCCTGCATGGCATTGGATGGGCGGGAAGAAAAACCAGTTTTTCCTTGCTCACTCAAGGAAAAACTGGTTTTTCCTCTCTTGTGTTCGCTTGGGCAGCAAAAATTGGTAATTCCAAGTTTTTTGGGGTTGATGTTCGGGCGCTGAATTTTCCGTGCCATTCCGTGCCATTCTTGCGTTTTTTTTTGTTTTCCGGTTAAAAAAACCATACTTTCCGTGTAAATCCGTGCCAGGGATTTTCAGCTTTTGGGGTTGATTTTTTGTTTTTTTGAGGTGGCTCTTCTGAAAAAGGTTGATTCTTGGGTTTGTGGCATGCGCTGATAGATTCATAGTTAATTCTGTGGCTTTGGGGTTATGGTTCTTGGGTGCTCACATTTGGGACAATGCTGGCAACTTGATCTGGGCCATCCAATGGATACTTCTTTCGGCTTTTGAAGGATGTTGGGCTTTTGAACCTTGCCTGGGCACCTCTGACGTCTAGATAGGACTCTCAAATTAACAAACAAACGCCTGAAGAAAGGGGATCCAGGTTTAAGGGTTTGTGTATAGGGCTCACAGAGCGTATAGGCTTCCCGTATAAACATTGCAGGGTCTAGACAGGACTGCCACATATACGACGAATTTAATTGCTTTCAGAAAGAAGATCCAGGTTTAGGGCTTAGGGGGCTCACAGGGTGTATATAGGGTTGATAGGGCTTATAAGTTTAGGTGTGTCTTATAGGGCTCATAAATGGGTAAAGCTTATGCAGTGTTCAACCTGTGGAAATCTTCTAGCATGGAATCGAAGGTACTTCCTTACGATCCTTCAGAGTTAGCAGCAGCCCCAAATAATCTCAATTGATTACACTGCAGATACTTGACACCCTTGGGACAGAGGACACGCGGCTTACTCTCAATTAGTCCCCACTCAAGATTTGACAGCCCTAGTGGCTTTACAACCTGTAGAACCCATGCTGTATGAGCCCTGGAGAAAAGCTATAGCGGAGTCCTTCAGGCTTCCCCTAGCCCTCCTAAGCATCCCCTCAACCCCCACCCCTTAAGACGGCTGAGGGCACTAGTCAGAAGCTAAGAAAAGATGTCCCCAACCCAGACCCCCGAGGTAAACCTGCCAATGGCTTCGCGAAGCAAGAGGCTGACATTTTCTGCCCTGTGTCGAGAGTCGCTGGTTTCCACCCTGAGAAAATCATGGGTATTGCCCCCGCCTGCCCTATAGCTTTCATACCCAGGACTCTAGCACCCTTTTTAGGATTATGAATATGAAATATTACTCTATAGTGATGATGCTGGTGTAGGGCAGATCATACCTATAGATGATGTGCTTTTGCCAAGTAAAAGCTCTTGGGCCGGCATGGCCTCCTTGGTCAAAATCGCAAGAGCACCCCAACTCTGGGACCCCATCTCTATACTGCGTCGTAAAACCTTGGGCTTTGCCCCCCACTCATTAACAGCTGGATATGTGTTTAAATACACCTATTTAAACCCCTTCATATGTCCCCTGTTATAGACTGTCAAAAGGTGGGGGCAAGACCCAGCCCAAACCTTGGGATATATATATATATATTGTGTTTACAACGCCAGGGGGGTCACAGGGTGTCTGAGGGCTGAGGGTTATGTTGAGGGCTTAGGGATATTCTTCTGCAGGGTTAATTCAGAGTAAATATGTACATATATATATATGTAATACCTACACACATTTATAATATTACGCAAGTACTACATTATGGGGTCCACGCAGGGTCATTACTCAGAGTTGAGGTTGCTAGGTGCGGATACCTCAATCGTAGAGTGGTCGAGGTCAAAGGCATGAACAAGATTTTTTGGCAGATACATACTACGACTCTGCAGCAAGTAATCAGCCACATCATCCATAAAGGCATCATTGCAAAATTTGCTGAAGTCGTCGTTGTATTCCATAGCCAGACAGAGTGTAGAGACCAGCTCGGGCGAATCGAGGTCATAGGCCTATGTCCATGCATTTGGAACTTTGATAGAGGAATCTGATTATGAAGCTAACGCTAATCCCCATTATAGATTCTCAAAATAGATGACCGCTCCTGGCCAGAAAATGATGCACACACAGAGATTTTGCTTGACTTCTTAGCGTAAATGCAAGAGAAAGATCCAGTACAAAGACAACCTCTCGAGCACGTGTTAGTGTAGGTTTGACATGTGAAAGTAGCGAACTGAAGACATCGCACCCAAAGGGAAAACCATACATGTTGTTGTTGCCCTTTTGAAATGCCTCCTACATATGTAAGAAGTTTATCCCAAATCCCTATGGATCCTGTGACTCATCTCGCCTGACCCCTAGAAGCCCCCAACCCCATTGATATCCAGGAGACACGAAGGTTCTTCATTGGAGATGGTACCATTTGAGTCAGGACCTCCGCTACCTTTTTCCCAAACTCTGGGGTGTAAGCCCTTGGAAGCAGCGGTTGTGGTTCAGCTCTTTAATCTTCGGCTTCTTTTTCCTACTCTTTGGGGGTTGCTATGTGGCTCAATTTTTAGCAGGAGTGCTCCTGGTTTATAAGATCCAAGAAATTCCACATAGGGGGTTGCATAGCAACTTAATTATACAGTCCTCATATCATCATATCAGCAGGAGTTTTGAACGTATGGAGGGATACCTGCCACTTGAACATGGAGGGTTCAGTGAATTAATATGCGGTTCGGGGTTCAGGGGCATGAAGGAAGAAATGAGGGTAAGGCATTTCCCCGGGTTATAAGTAGCTTGATTCGGAAGCCAATTGTCAACAAAGCGCCTATAAGGAAAACATTATAACCCAGAAGTGCAACTAGAACGGTATGTAGCCTGGGCTCTGGGACGCTCGAAGCTTTCTTTTGTCGCCAGTGAAGCAACGTTTTCCCTTGGAGTTGTTGTGGGTCTTGCACAGAGCCTGCGCACTTTCCCGCTGGGCCTTGAGAGGGTTCACGCAGAAACTGAAATGTGTAGGATTTGGGACTGACTCCAAGTAATGTAAACTGGAGGGCTAGATTAATCTTCAAGTTTCCATGTCCAACAAGACACTCTGGAAAGTGGCCCCAGGTCAAGGAGGTGGATGCCGTGGCAGTTGCTCCAAAGAAATGTACGTTTCAATGACGGTGAGGAATAATGCCTCATCCACAGTCCCTGCCTCCACACAACCTGCACATACTTGATGAAGAACCTCCACCAAGGAAGAAAACGCCAGACGCCGCCACTCGGCTGCTCAACCACCCATGAGTGACCAAGCGCCGACAAAACCCATACAATGATCGTGACCCTGCCAGGGCCCAAAAACAGAATGCCGATTTGTGTTTGTCTTCTAACTCAAGTAAGTTGGCTTAGACCTTTCCCATTCTACGTGCCTCAGCGAAAGCAGGTTGCCCGCGGACACATCTTGTCGCGAGCTATCTCCTACTGGCAGCACGAACGACCTCTTCGTGTGATTGCGCGCTAAAGTCCCCATCGTCGAACAAACAGGCGCGAGAAGAACTAAGCTCTTAGGGCGAAGTCGTAGCACGACACCCAGAGCTAGTCTTAGATGTCAATGACATTCCACAACTGAAGCGCTTCAGCCTTTCTAATCCAGTTTCAAAACACACTGACAGGTTGTAAACAGTGTGTAAACATGTATACTAGCTGAGCCACGCCATGCCACTGTCCGTCAGCAAATCCATGGCCGGGAGGTCATAGGACAAGTCCAGGTTAACAGCTGGGTAGTTCAAGTGACGCCGGATGGCCTGTGTAACCTGACCTTCGCCAGCAAAGAACTCGGCAAAGTTCCAAACCTGGATGACCCTAACCAGGCCAAGCAAATTTGAGCGCTCCAATGCATATATGACTTATGTGGTCTCGATCCCTTTTAGGCTTCGTATGGGCTTGGGTTAGTTTTCTTATGGAATCACCGGGCCCTTTACATTTGTAGGCTTTTGGTAACCCTAATCCACCCTTTGTTTTTTACAGTCTTCAATGACCTTATGTAGGACATGTACCTACACAGAACCTGCAATCTGGAAAAATGGACCCGAGACATATCATCAGACGAAGGGGCACGTGAGGAGTCAAGCTTCTCGTTGAAGAGCATCAATAGCAAGCAAAGAACGACCACCTTTTACAGTTTGTCACAAGCCTTGAAACAATATTTCTAGACAAGCGGGACAATTTGTGTAGGCATAGGGTGTGCATAAGTCAGCTACAGAACCCCGGAGAAGAAGATGGTAGAGCACAATGGGCCTTGAAACAAACGCCCAAATGAGCCGAGAGTAAGCAAACAGCTCCCAACAAACCCCTCCAAATGACCGGAGAGTAAGCAAACAGCTCCCACCAAAGCCCTCCCACCCCAGCCAAAATGTGCCTCTCAGACCCCCACCCACACCCCTGCTCCAGACGGCCACACTGCAGTCAGAGTTGCAGAAAACACATAATTAATTTTGCCTAGTGTCTTTGGGAACACGGGCCGAGTACAGGCGGGCAACAAGGAATGGGTAGTGCCAGGGTTCTCCGGGGGGCAGCTGCGGGCGGCCATCCATGGCTGTTGCACGGAAGTTTTCTATCCCCAGATTCGCCCAAACGGAATTCGGTTGCCCCCGATTTATCCCCGCGGTAGCCTCCTAGACAAATAGTGTAGACCTTCCACCTAAGTACTTTGCTCAGCCTAGACAGGTAAGCAAAATTCATAGGGGCAGCAGAATCCCAAAACACCCTTTACCCTGCAAGAAACTCATTTGGCTACCAGCATTATTCCCCAAGACATCAGCACAGTATAACCACAAGCGACACAAGTGTCAACCAAGGTCAACATTTATTTTTGAAGTATCCACTGAAGAACCTTACACACATATAGGTTGCTAGTTGCAGCCTCTCGCAGGAAAGTTTGGGCAAGATGGACTATAGCTTGCGCGGAAGCCAAGTTTCCAGTGCAACCAGCACCCCAGAAGTGTGTCAAAACGGGTATACAGGCTACATAGGATTTAGGACTTATAAAGGCTCTATAATGTTTATAGGGTTCAGGGTTTTGGATTTAAGGTTATAGGGTTAAGGATTTAAGGTTTAAAAGGCTGTGCAAAAGTGGGAAGATTTGGTAGGTCCCCTCAACAGAGGGACTCCAACATAGACCCCAAATTACTATGACCCTTATTAAGGGACCCCCAAAAAGGTACCCCTAATGTTGAACCCTCCCCATACAGGGCGGTTGGCATAAATTGTTGTATTTTGGGGTTTGTTTTGGGTTGTTGCTTTGCTGAAGCTACCGGATTTAAGGTGGTTTTCAGATATGTGGAGGGACATACAGGGTTAAGGTTTCAGGTTTATAGGGATGGAAGGCTTAGGGATAAGCTGTGAGAGCAGGCGTGTAGCTGTGAAGCATTCGTCGTAGGCAAAACCTTAAGTTGCTTTTGTTGACGCGGTCTACTCAACACATGTTATCTAGAAGAATGCTCAGGAGAGGGCTGCCGGGTACTACCTATTAGGGTGCATGTAAGGTTTGGCGTGAGTTTTGGCATGAGGGCTATATATGAATATATATACATATATGCATCTTTCAAGGGTTACTAAAGGCTTCAAATCACAGAACTCCAACCTGACCAGCTCAGAAGGCAGACCGCAAACAGGTATATGCATAATGTATATATATATATATCATTTGATTTGAGCTTAGAAACCTGATCCCGGACTAACCTCACAACGAAAAGTCCCAAACCTAACCAAAACCGTGGAAGCCCCCACCCTGGAGTAATGCGTCCTATATGACCGTCCTTCGGCATCGGCGTATGCCTTCAGCAAAAGCTTGTTGCCACGGGGCATGACCTCAGGCAGCGGCGGCACTTCCGGAAGGAGATTACTTCAGGAGGCTGGGCAACGGAGTGGATAGTTTGATAGCCATACAATCATCAGAAAAGGATCCTACTTGTAAAGGCCACAAGATCAGCTGATGGTTGACTAGGGTTTTCCCATATTTTCTTCACGGACCTTGTACCATGTACGTTGCAATGAATCCCAGAAAGCTCAAGCATTTCTTCAGTTTCAGTGAGCACGGATCTGTCACAAGACCTTCCACCAATGATTGTATCCCGTGTAGCAACAACGATGGTTTCCCTGGCCGGTCTATGGCTGTAATCATTTGCCCTAATATGGAGGTCCCCTAAAATGAAATACAGGATTCCCCAGATACTATATGCTGGAATCCACCCCCAAAAGTAGTATAAAGGTTCCAATTCCAAGTTGGTCAACTTTTACTTGTTCTTATAGAACACCCCCCTGCCCCCCCTTAATCCTCAGGCCCCACGCTCAGGCCCCACGAGAAAGCGTACGCAGGCTGGCGTATATACATGCGATAGGATCTTAATGATAATTCCCCAACCCCAATTCCCATGCATCCTTTGCAGAGCTGCCTGTAGATCTCAGACTGAGGAAAATGATTTTCTCACTCGCCCCATCCTTTCCGATGCCCGTGGCCAATGCCACTTGCAAATCACAGGCTCCTCGATAAATGATTCCCGCAACCCTGCCAATAAGAAGATGCTGCAGTCCTGCCTAAATAGAGTTGGTTATTGCGAATCCTATCTGAGCCTGGCTGCACCTGCCCAATCTCGCCACAACTGGGTTGGCCCCCTAAAACCAGGTGAAACATGTTCGTACATAGAGTCCCCTGCTTAATCCACCAGGGAAGATGAAAAGATCCCAGGGCCCACCCAGACAAAACTTTCCTACACTTCCTACGGGCTGGCAAGCAATCTATCTCCAGCAAGCGCCGCCAGCGCCATTTAAATTGTCTTCAAAGTGATAGCACTCATAAGACCTTAAAGGGAAAATCGAGCTGATTCAGTGCTCAATGCCAGCCTTGCCCAGGGCTCCATGGAGTTCGGCCGCCTTGAGGGGCACATGTCACCAGATCCGTGATGTTTACCGGGCAGGGGCTTTGGGCTCCAATCCCCTTTTGTAACACTCCCAAAATACGTACATAGAGATTGTAATCCGGGACGTCCATGGTCATTATATGGGGTCTATAGGATCTCCAGTGAAGCTCGCAGCCCATTCCACTGTTTTGAATGCCGCTGACAATAATCATGCCGGGCCTGCTTTCTGTTGTAGGAGGCCTCCCCAACTGTTTTCCCACCATACATAATCCAGACCCTTATACTCATGGTGTACCCTGGAGCATGAAGAAGGGCAAGTCTAATCTTGATTTGGAGGGGGCAGTACAACCAAAATCATAGAAGTACCATACAAACCTTCTACTCATTAATCCTTGTAATCCCAGGAGGAGTATATATAAACCCGTATAGGCCGTAGATAAACCCCTATATCAAAACATAGTTATACACCCTACAGAACCCTGGAATTTATTACAAGCCCGATAACCACCCTATAAACCATATTGCACGCCGAGAATGCACAGCTGCGCAAGACTGGGTTTGCGCGGGTGAGGCTTATCAGGTCCCGAGGGAAATTCCTTCATGCGCTTCAATGGGTCCAAGCCGTGTAAATTCTACCTATATAAACCCTATAGGGGCCGGAAGGCTCACCCCGCCAGACGAGTTTGATTGGCCCATGTCGCTATTATAAGGGCGCTCCCTTTTCCTAAAGTTCTGTTTGAATCAGTTAAGGCCCCCAAGTGAAAATGGAAAAAGGGCATTGCTCGGGTACCTATACATATATTAACTGAGACAAGCTGCCACACGATTTGTGTACTCGATGTTGATTTCCATATTTCCGAAGGAAGCCAATGCGACATGGCACTGGCCGTACTTCAAACCGCACTGTGCCCTGCTCCAGTAAGCGTCCATCACAAAGGGTGGTTGGACAGCAAAGAGCCTTGCGTGTGCGCTGATTGGCAAGGAAAAATTGTTATTAGGAATTGCGAGGCCCTCATGTTTCCTGGTTGCTGTCCAGAGGCGCACGGTAGCTTTCCTTGTCGTCGTCCGGGATCGGCGTCGGGGTCGCTTTCTTGAAGTTGGGCAACTTCTGCACATAGCTGGTAACCTTGGACTTGATCTTCGCCAAATCCACCACCGTAAGAAGCTTCTGCAACTGCGCCCGCTGATCCTCCACAGCGGACGGCTTTTTGTCCACTCTTCCACCCCTGTGTCCTTCGCAGATTTGCTACGCTTCTGCGTCGGCAGCTCCTGGTGAAGGACAGGAAGCGGTACATCCTGCTGCTTGCTTCTCCGCGAGCTCTTGCCCTCAGACTCCTTCGCCATGGCTGGCTTCTTGAAAGGAGCTGCCTCCTGCTGAAACATGTCACCCTCCTCATCCGCAGGCTCGGGCTCAGTCACTTCCTGGGCAGCTGCCTGGGAACGCTTGCCCCTCCCCTTTCTCCCACGGGTGCCTGCATCCTCATGGTCCTTGGCTGCCCGCTTGCGGCCCTTGCGCGCAGCAGGACGTTTGAGGACTTCGATGTCCTCCTCCTCATCCGCATCCTCCGCCTGCGAAGCATCGGCATCTGAGGTATGCTCCGTCTTGCGCTTGGCCTTGGCCTTGCGGAGCGCTCGCTGCTGCCTCCGCGAAAACAGGCCAGCTTCTGGAATCTCGTCATCATCCTCCGGAGGGCCATCAAGGTTCTTCTCATTGTCCGAGGCACCTGCCCCACTTCCAATGCCATCACTCTCCTTGTGCGCAACAGCAGGGGGTCCATCACGACTAGAACCAGGTTCGGCGTCCTTGGCCTCATCAAACTTGCTGAGCAAGTCTTGCCGCGCAGGCTCCTCCCCGTGCCTCAGCATGCAATGTTGAACATGTTTTGCAATGAATCACATGGAAAAAGAAATGCGCACAAGCACTGAACTCTGCGCGACAAGCTACGCTCGGGGCTGGCTTGGGGGAATGTAAACATCCTGCACTGGAGGCCGCTGGGACCCACTGCCGGAATCAAGCCCCTCAAAGGGAGCCCTGCGCTGGAGCATCATGGACTTGTCCTGGGAGGTCGGGGGCGTCAGCAAGTCCACCTGCCCAGCATGAATAGGCTGAGTTTTCTAAAGAACCCTATACCCCGACAGCTGCTTGAGAAGGCCATGCACTTGACACTTCAGGCTCCATGCAAAATGCCCATAAATTGCTGACATGTTCTTCACCACATGCAGGCACCCTGCTCCCAAGCACTTTATAATTGTTTGAGATGCTGCAGACGCTGCGCAGTTTCCTTCACATCTCGTCTGGGGTTGGCCAGAATGGTCTGCGCTGCATCCCTAAATCGGCCCGCAGAGCTAGATGAGACCTCTACAGGTGCCACAATCGGAACCTCACGGGTGGGGATGGGTGGGCCACGAATGGGATCCTTAGAAGGCACTGTGGCTGGACCATGACTGGCATCCTCAATGGCGGGGATGAGTGGACAACGGATACCATTCTCGTCTGGACCAAAAAGGGGGACGGGATCTTCAGAATGCCTCGTGGCTGGACCGTGCTTAGGGGCGGGGATGGGTGGGCCACAAACGGGAGGAGCTGCCGCAACTGAACCAAAAAAGCCACCAGAAGTGGGACTGCCAATGGGATCCTCAGGAGGCATTGTGGCTGGACCGTGACTGCCATTCTCAGGAGGCGGGGGGGTTGGTGGTCCGAAAACACCTTCCTCAGGGGGGGTGTCTGCACAAACTTCCTCTGCAGGAGGACTCTCAAGACCCTCTTCTCCGCCCTCAGGTGCTGCATCATTACCACACGGATCCTCTTCACCATCATCTACCACAGCATCCTCCAAACTCTCGTTGTCTGAAGCATCATCCTCACTCTCCGATACCTCCTCTGCAGGACCTGCAGGTGCTGGTTCCCCTGCTCCAAACATCAGGTCCTGGGCACACAAGGTGGTGTGTATGGAGCCTTCACGTGCAAATCTCATGGCGCAGGCAAGCTTCAGCAATTCTGGAAACATCCGCATCGCGCTGGCGATCAGCTCGGCCCCTCAACCGCCTCAAACAAAGGCACGCAGATTTGATGGCCTTGGCGTCCGCCACAATACCATCGTAGACCACAGGGCCACTCTCTTCCGGAAGATTTTTCCAGTAGTGGGCGCAATCTCCTAAGACCCTTTTCAGGACGGGCACCGTCAACATTTGATCTTTGTACCTGCTAACAATCTCAGCAAAGTACTCGAAAAGATCTATGTTGCTGCGCAGCACCTTCTCATTGACCTTGCCTTTCTGAACAGGCCAAGCCAACACTGAGCCACCTCGCGCCCTAGCCTTGAGATTGCTGTCCGTACGGAGGTCCTGAATGGTTGCAAGGGCAAGCCTACAATTCTGAAGCACAAGACTCATGAAACACTGCCACTCATCTTCCCTGTGGGATGTCCTTGCAAAGCCTTTTCAGCAAGGCTATCAGCTCGGGGGCTGCATCCTTCAGGCAGGACGGGTCGCCGGCAAGTAGCCGCGGCATCGAGCAGAATCAACAAACCCGCGTTGATCCAAAACAATTCTGGCGTATAAAAGGTCATGTCAGCTTTTGCAAATCATGATTGATGGTCGTTGCGCTGCCAAACGTGGGGCACTGGCAGAGAAGCTGAGTCTGCGGCTCAACCCGATTGCGAACTTCCACAGGACCGCAGGCCGCATGACAGCCAAAGCAGGATGACTCCATGAACGCATGACCATTTGCAAGGAAGTCTCTGCTACGTTAGCAATGTGTCAAGGATATTGGATGCAATGCGCCCAGGAGACAACTGAATCACAATCCTATCCTGCCTCCTGCAGATCATTCTGCAAGTTTTCATCTCTTTTCAGCATTGAACTCCACTATCACCAAACCCTGCTGGAAGAATGGTGCTGCGCATAATTTAGGGGTACTTCCAAGTTGCCGTCCAATGATGTTCCTCATAATACCAATATTTTTTTGGTTTTTCGGGTCCCTATTAGCTATTACCAATTTTATCTTGCTTTTACCAATTTTCAAGAGGGCAAGCAAAAAGGAACATCATTGGAGGGTCCAGGTAAATCCTAAGCCTTAAACCTAAACCCTGAGCCTTAAACCCGAAACCTATTCCATCTACTTAGAGCTAAACCCTAGACCCTAAACCCTAAACCCTAAACCCTAAACCCTACACCTTAAACCCTAAACCCTAAACCCTAAACCCTAATTATCAACCTTTCAGGCATTGGAGCGCTTGGAAGCCTTGGGGGTCCCACCGGTCCAGTCCTCGAAGGAACTTGTTGATTTAGGGGGTTTAGGGTTTAAGGGTTTAGGGTTTAAGGGTTTAGGGTTTAGGGTTTAAAGTGTAGGGTTTCGGAACTTAGGACGCAGTGTTTAAGGTGTAGGGTTTCGGGGCTTAGGACGCAGGGTTTAAGGTTTAGGGTTTCGGGGTTTAGAGTTTAGGTTGCTTCTGCCTCAAGGTTAAGGTAACAAGGAAGCAACCCTAAACCCAGCACAGTATGGGCCTGGACCCTATGACTAGCATGTGAGCTATAGTCTAAACTCCTTAAGGGGGAGTTATACGGGGGACGATTTTCGGGGTTCTTAAGGGGGATACTTGGAGTTTAGACTCTAGCTCAGGTGGCCCGTGTAGGGTTCTGATTCTTTGGGTTGGGTTCAGGGTTTGGGGTCAGTATGACCTGGATTTGGTACAGCAAGTGCGTACAAAACACGTTGGGTGGGGGGGGGGGGCGTGGCGTATGTGTGTATATATATATATATGTGTGTGTGTATGTTTATGTTCAGTCTAGGAGCGTAAATAAATTTGGTGGATGATAATAGTTCTGCATGACCCTAAGTACCCTAAACCCTGGGAACTATGGTATTAAAGTAAAAAAAAGGTCTATGAGGTCCATTTGGGGTACCCTTCACTACAGTTATAGAAAGTGATGTGGGTAATTATTTACAGGCTGTTTTACCCTACACCATAAACTCAAAACCCTAAACCCTGAACCGTATTAAGGGGTCGTGGGTCCTAAGAGCTCAGGCGACTCGGTTTAGGGTTTAGGGTTTAGGGTTCCCAAATCTAAACCGTTCTGACAGTGTCTGAGGCGACCCGACCTGAATCAGGACACCTAATCCCTACGCGTTTTTCCTGAGGCCCGAGGTCCAAGCCCCCGAACCGCAGATGCTAAGCCCAAATCCCAAAAGCCCTTAGGGTTTAGGGTTTAGCGTTTAGGCTTCCTAGAGCCCAAGGCTCCTTTTCTAGGTCAATGTGGTTAGGGTCTAGGTTTTAGGATATGCTGGACTATGTTCCGACGACCTGTCTAATAAGGGGGTTTCCTAGAACGTGTAGGGTTTAGGGCTTTCTTGTTGTAGGGGTTGGCGTTCTCCACAGTCGCCAACTTAGAAGTCTTTGTAGTACAGATCTTGGAATTATTGAGGAGCCTCCGGGTAATCCCTTCCTTCCCCCCCCAAATATTAACACCCCTCCCCCCTGGTAAAATTAGCAACTACATCCAGGGACCTAAAAGTTTGAGGAGCACGTCTCAGATTAAAGTGGGAAGACAACTTTGACGGGACCGCTGAGTAAGACTTTACTAGGTTCAACTGATTTCATGTTGATTCGATCTGTTGACAGGGGCCCTTAAACCCTCCCCCAACCAAGGAAGCCTCTGACCCCCAAAGCCGTAACCATCGAAGCCCCAAACCCTAAACCATAAACCCTAAATCCCAGCAGCTAAGACCCAAAAGCAAGCAGCGGAGCTGGCGGAAATCGTGAGCCACGCCGTTCAGGCAAGAGCCTCTGAGGTTATGTGGGGATATTTGAAGAGAAAATGGAAACTACTGTCTAGGTTTCAGGGTTTAGGATGTAGGATTTAGGGCTTAGGATTTAGGATTCAGGGCTTAGGATTTAGGATTCAGGCTTTGGGATTTCGGGCTGTGTGTGTACAGTTATACGTCCTTAAGTAGTTCCGAAGCCCCATGAAATTCTAAGAAGTGATGTTGGGCTTTTGGGTATGGAGGCCTGAAATCTTGTCCCTTTTGGGGTCCTCAGCACGCCTACTAGAATGTAGGGAGCACCAAAAAGGGACAGTAACCTTGACAACCTCCCATATCCGCAAATTCGTAACAATGCCGTAGTTCCATTTTTCCATTCCCCTGTAAATAACTCTAGGCCAAATTATCCTTAAATAATCAAGGGGGAACTCGGGGTAGTAGGGAACCCTTGAAATGCCTTGAGTAGTAGCCTGAATATTTCGACCCTATTGTGATTTCTAGCACTATGTGGTGATTTCTCAAAATTAGTGGTGCCATTTTTGGGGTTCCCCTAAATGAGAAGAATAGTATTTGGGAGTCTATATTGGGGTCCCCCTATTTTGGGATGAGTATAGTATGTGAGACAGCTAAGCGCTTCCCCGCAGGATAAATTTGACATGAGCAACTTTTAACCTCCTTGGGACTTTGCTGGAACCTTAGACCCTTAATCCTTTGGGATTCCCTTGTACTCCCACAATAGGTACCTAAGGGTTAACCCTTAGTAGGGGTCCTAAGTGCCACGTAGTAACAGGTTTAGTGTATAGAGTTCAGGGTTAAGGGTTACCAAGGAATGTTAGGGTCATGGGAAACATGAAACTGAAACATAACGGAGAATCAAACGGAAAACAAATGGACAAGGACATGGAAACTGGGAGTATGTAGTGATAGGTATAGCTTCTGCGAGTTACTTTCAACATTAGTGTTACTAATGCACCATTAAAGGTGGACATAGGGCTCACTTGGGTAGTTTACTCCGCAGTATTTACCTTAATAGGAATCCATGTCTGTTAATTATACGGCAAATGTTGACTGAGGTTATATGACCACGCCTGTCCCCCTTACAAAATCCCATAAACCCTAGGCCCTAAACTCTGAGCTCCAGACCTTTAAACGCTAAACCCCAAGCCCTAACTTGCTCAACCCTACACGAAAACAGGCATGGAGGCAAGGGTTCCAAACAATTGGTGCGCATGCTTGTGAATGAGGGTCCAAGTACCAAAATTAATGGGCTTTAAATCAAAATCTGAAATCCGAATGGTGTACCCCATTACTTGTGTACTTTGACGACCCTCTAGATATGAGACAAACTATTTTGCTGTGTCGTTTTCGGTTGCGCTGCCTTCCGGGTTGGGCACTGCAGTCACAGAATTGAGCTCTGGCCTCTAGGCCATTTTCGCTGCCACCCTGACTTACTGGTTGTCAGTAGGGCATTAGGGAAAATAATCCGTATATAATGTTTTCCCATATTCCCTAAACCCTAAACCCCAACCCCCAGTAAGCTGAAAAGTCCTGGAATCTCCATCTTGACCAAACCACCTCCATGACGGACTCCCACCCCTCCAAGAAAAATGCAAGCGTGGCCTGAAAAAAGCAAAGCGCCGCTTTCAAAGAGGCCAACGAAACCTCTGTACCCTTAAGCGATTCATAGAACTATATCACTATATTGCTGTACCAGTGTACTACTATATTATTATAGTGCTATATTACCATATTACTAATGCCTGTCCCCCCCGCGAGGAAGGCTCAATTGCTGAGCGAGAGCGTGCGATGAAGGTGATGGTGGACCTGGCAGGACGGAGAAAAAAACAAATCAAAGTTGATATGGGAAGTTCATGGAAGTTCCATAATCAAGGGCGCTTCAATATAGACCCCAATATCTGATGTTCCTTGAGCCACTATTTTTTGAATCCCCTGTAGAAGCAAATCAAGGCTTTGCTCGATAGCATGTGAGTTGAAGGCTTCTAGATCTGCTTCTGTTCATTCATCCAATCCCCTTCCCTCACCCTCGCCTTCCGCCTGATGACAGAAACAACCGATATACTGGAACATACCAGATATACAGATAACACTAGAATGTACAATGATGAGCTAGAACGGCCATGTCAATCATTAGGGAGGTGGTCGGAAGTCCTACTGCGACCACGGGGTTGATTGGACAGCACATTGCTCATCAGCAATGCTTCTTAGCAAGGATGCCATGGACTAAGACATGAATAATCCGTCCGTACTAATACTAGTACGGTGGATGTAAAAAGCCCGCAAGGGGGGTTAGGGTTTATGCAGGGATATATATATATATACGGGTTGGGGGTTCAGGGATTCAAGGTGGATGCTAAGAATCCCGTATGACCCCCAGACAGTATACGTTGGGAGTTACGGCGTTCTGATATGCTGAAGTCATTTTTTCGTATCAACAGTACGAAGCACTCCGCCACCCCTAACAATTAGTATTCACGATGAGAGACCGGATATCTTGAGGACATGTTGAATGTTGGGGGTTGGGAGGGGGTGTTGCATGTTCCCTTCTAGAGCAACTGCCCGTGAAGGGGTCTTATATTCAGGGGCCATGATTACTCGTTCCGTTTTTTGTGCAACTGTTGTGAGAGAGCTGAGATTCCAGCAAAGTACTTGTTCTCACAAAGGGAACTTTGTTTGTTCCTAGGTTTCTGGGGATAAGAATACCCTGAACCCTAAACCCTAAACCCTGAACCCTATAGGTATGCTGCTCCCTCTCTGGTCGACCCTTAGCGCTAAACTCTAAGACGTATCCGTTATCAAGGTGGTACTTCTAGCCAGTGTCTCATATGCCGTTCCTTTTTTGGGTGTGAAAAACCAGTGTGGGGGCTACGAAATGTAGGGTGTACGGTTTAAGGTTCAGAGTTTAGTAATAATCTAGGTGATCCAAGATTTGATGCATCCACAGTTGCTCAGGGTTCAATACAAAGGTATTTTGTCTGCGGAAAGTCCTGCTCTGAGGAATGCTGTCCTTTGCTTGGGAACTTTGATCGCCGGTTTGAACGTAGTCGCAGCAGTGTACATTTCAGCAGCCCTAGGTGCAGAGAGGTGTTATCCTTTCCAAGTCTGGGTTCATGGCAACGGTCAGCATGCGCTCGGGACAGCCAGGCACTGCATCATTAGTGTGGTGCTTCGAGCACTGCTACAGGACTGAGCATCGCCAAACACGTGAAGAGTTGGCGGAATTATCAGCTCGGTTTGGTTTCGATTTCTTTTGTCATCAGAAGTACACGAACTTCATAAGCTGGCTGCAGCGCAGCACGGGAAGCATACTGCTGGTTGCAGAGTGGCGAGAAGTTAAGCCCATCATGGATAAGCTCGACAAGGGGAGTCACAAGCCTGAACTTCGCATGTGCGTGGTGACACGAGGACAGAAGATGTATCATCGGGCCTGCCAGTGGTCGAAATCGCAGAGTGGCAGGGCAAACATTGTGGTGTCCTTGGGCTTCTCGCGCCAGATGGTCGAGGAGCTCATCACGCATCGCCTTGTGGCCGTCTCCCCAGCACCATCAGAAGTATCAGGAGGACGTTCATCGGCCGATGAGGCAGAGGCAGAGTCAGATGATGATGATGATGATGATGATGATGCTTCTGCTTGGTGTTGGCCTGCTCAGCCAGAATGCCCAGAACCATTTCACTGGGTGTCCCTATGACACGAGCAAGCTTCAGGGAACCAACCTAACCTAGCTGGCGGCTAATCGGGAATGAAGGACTGGGATTATTACGGGGGCCACGTAACCCTAAACGCTATAAATCGATTTTCTCATTCCCGACTGACAGCTGGCAAGCATTTTTTTTTCTCGATTACGGCCTGAATCAGTGAAGTCACAATCTCGCCTGAGGTACAGCACTTCGTGGGACCAGACAGCAAATGAGCTATAGTCTAACCTCCTTGAAGGGGGGTTATATAGGGATTTTTATGGGGGTTATCAAAGCGGAGACTAGGAGTTTTCATGAGTTTTCACTATAGCTTAAATCCTTAAAGGGGCGTTATGTAGGGATTATACGGCTTATTAAAGGGGATGCTAGGAGTTTTCACTATAGCTCAAATGCTTAGGTGTCCTTACAGGAGTGAGCCTCACCCTTCTTTCATTCATGTCTGATATCTGTCTAGCGCAGCCCATCCGCTGGCCAAGGTTTATATTTGTATGCAACGTACGTATGCATGTACAAAAAATCATGTTTATGGGTGCCAAATATAGGTGCACCTGAACATATGGATGCGATTCTAGAACTGGGATTGTTGCATCATGACTATGGGCAGCGTTAATCAGGATTGGCAATGTGTTTCAAAACCCATGCACGCGCATGAGATAATTGTGCTAGTCTGTACACGACCACTTTTTCTTTGTGGTTGCAGTTCAGGCAATGCATGAAATGTGCCGGCGGCACAAGGGCAGGCGCAAGAAAGCTCGTAATGATAGAGCATCGACAATCGCATGTTGACAACATTCATGTAGATGGTTGCGCCCTGCGAGTTGTATATAAACCCTTCAACACTGCCCCAATGCAGTTTCCAGCTTGCATCCCGGCAGCCCGGCAGCAAAAAAGAGGAAAGCAGGTCCGCAAATTGCAAGCTTGCTGCTGGCCCCTCTTTTGCCTTTTGCTTCAGAACCTTCATGGTAGTGTGTACGTATCGGAAGTCAAGAATGCTCGAAGGTGTGTAGGATCGCATTTTCAGTAGCAACTGATCGCATAATGGCACGATGCAGGCCTACATTTTTACAGTTCGACAAAACTCAATACTTTGTAATCAATGCACATACCTAAACGCACCTCGGATGCCGACTATGACTTAGGCATAGTCCTTACTTCAGGGGTATTGGGCTCCGTGGTCTTGTGAGATGAAGGAAACCCACCTGGGGCGGACAGCAAACCAAACCACATTGCAAACGGTTCAGGGTTTAAGGCTTAGGGTTTCATTAAGGTCCAGGTTTAGGGTTTACTGTAGTCTCCTGGGGAGTTCTTTTTAAGTCTTAATTGTATAACACTGAGGAATGACTTGAAATAATAGGTCTAAGGAGACTACAGTTCAAGGCTTAGGAGTTGGGATTTTGGTCTTGGGTTTTTTGTAGGGTTTAAGGGATGTTGGGCTACTCAAATCTTCAAGGCACAGAAGGGACTCTTGTGGCTATCATCTGACACCTGCAAGGTCGTCACTAAGTGCTAGGAGGTAGCCGAAATCCTTGTCCTAAGCACAACCTAGAATAATCCACCCTACAGTAACTTATAAGCCTCCTGATCTAGCTGTCATGTCCAACCCACCCATCTCGAACGAGACAGGGCATGAGGCTTTTTCCGCTCGGCCCTCAGCCAGTAGCGTTGGGCTGAGCCTTTTCTGACGCAGTAGCTGGTTCTCAATTGCTCTCAGAATGGGGTCTTGTTTTGGATCTTCGAGTAACTTATAAAAGGATTTTGGTAACCCAACCCCCAATAACGGGTGCCACCAGGGATTATTATAGGTATATTAAGGCCCCATTAGCTTCGTTTTGGGGGAATAAGGGGATTTTGTTGGTAACCCCAACCCCCTAAATTAGGACCCTACAGCCATTATATATAATAGTCCCTGGTGGTACCCACTACAGGGTAGGGGATTGACCCAAAATCGTAAACCCTAAGCCCGACAATCCTAAACCTTAAGTCCTTGGGGTTATGCACCCTAAACCCTAAACCCTGAACCCTAAACCCTAAACCCTAGTTTTGGCATCTGACATGTTATTCAGGGAGCGCCATGCATAGCCTTAGGTCGCTGCAGGGTTGCACCAGTAGGGGCTTACGGTTTAAGGGGTTTCGGGTTTAGAGTTTAGGGGTTTAGGGGTTTAGGGTTTAGGGTTTAGGGCTTTAGGGTTTAGGGCTAGTTCTTCAGGCAGAGAGCTTCATACCCCTCAAAAGGAAACTTGAACTTGAACCCTCAGGGCCCAATACCCCTGTGTCAAGGGATGTCAAGGGATTGTTGGTGTAGGGCCGAAAGAGTTGTTTGGATTTAGGACTTAGGGTATACCACTTGATTTTGCAACACTGAAGTGTTTACAGGCCCTCTTTTGCACTGGCGTGCTAGTTTCAGGAAAGCCTAAACCTTAAACCCCTAAACCCTAAACCCCTAAACCCTAAACCCCTAAACCCTAACCCCTAGTTTGTACTTGAGGCTCGGCCCCGCCACGTTATTCAGGGCTCAGAGTTTGGGGTGGCAGAGTGGTATAATGGAAGCCTCTTGGGTTCAGGGTTTAGGGGTATAATGGAAGCACATTCGAGACCCAATGTAACTACTACAGGGGCCTAGATGAGTAAAAGTATGGTGGTTTCAGATTCCTTGCATGTCTGTGGTGTAGGGTACTTCAAATGGACCTTAAAAGGGTTTTGGTAAGAATTTTGGCCTCTATTGTGGAGCCCTAAACCCTAAACCCCAAACCCTAGCCCAAGTGGTAGCACGGTGCTAGTAGTAGCTTAAGGGCGCCGGGAGTGGAGACCCATAATCATCCTGGGTTTAGGGTTTAGGGTTTAGGTTCAGGCTTTAGGGTTTAGAGTTTGGGTCCTTCTTTAACCCCCTACACTGGTTCCTATCTTCAATCCGCCCGTTAAACAGCAGAAAGCCACAGACCTACCCCCCAGAAAGAATGCTTCATCTATTTCGTCTCTGACTCCCCACAATGTACTGTTAAGTCATACTTAAGTTCTGGGTTCTCCTAATTCCTCACGACTACAGGGGGAACCTAGGGGATAGGATAGAGGGGATGAGGAGAGCCCCCAAAAAATCCTAATGAGGGGACCTGGGTTGCCCAACCACTACATTAGCAGCCGATGACCCTTATAGGGTTTTTAATTTAGGGGATGGGATTGCCAGAATCCTCGTAGTACTTAAACCCTAAACCCGAAACCAGTACGATGCAGGAAGCAATGGCTGGTGCCCTGATGCTCTGAGTGGTGGTATGTCGCTGTTCGTGAAGGCTCCTGGATGGGTCTGCCAGGTTCGAACCCTGTGTCCCTTTCACCGGATTCGAGGTTCAGGGTTGTTTAGGGTTTTAGGGTTCAAGGGTTTGGGGTTTATGTAGGTTCCAGGCTACCTACTGCTGGTACAGCGTGGGGCCCAACTCAAACCTGGATGATAAGCAGAACGGGGATGCAACGGGGATAGGTACGGCTTTAATTCTCATTGTGTGTAGCCATGGGATTTGTAAACATAGCGGCGTGGCTAGGATGGAAGCTAAACGGCAACTGCGCTTATATAGGGGTCCACAGGGACTTTCTACAGGGATCTAAACGAATAGAATAGGTTTTGGGCTTCTAGCGTATTACAGCCATACCAAAATTCTAATGAAATACCAAACAACACAACAATCCCCAAGAGAGAGATAGCTTGATCTAGGAATTTGGGGCGTTGGATTCAAGATCTAGGGTTTAAGATCTAGGGTTTAGGATTTAGGGTTTTCGGGTGTAGGATTACTAGGATTTAGGGTTTAGGATTTATGTTTTTAGGTTTTAGGGTTGCGCAGAAGAGGCCTTAACTTCCAACAGTCCCGGCCTTAAATTCTAGCCCCAAAGCCCCGAACCCCCAACTCAATTGCTTTTCACCCTGTAGTCCCCCTTAAGTAGATAGAATATGAGGCATGAGGGAATCCGAAGCCAGATTTTATCTACTTAAGGCTGGACTATCAAAGCCCTAAACCCAATTGACTAGTAATTTATTTGGGGATACTTTGGTACCCATTATAGAGTAAGATTCTATCATCCCTTTGGAGTATAGTATCTTATATAATCTTACTAGACTCAACCACCAAAAAAACACTACTCAATTTTCTAAATTGAGCGCTTGCAGCAGGAGATCGCGCCGGACCTTGCCTTTGATGTGCCGGGCTTGCAGAAGATCTTGTCCGAGGTACCCGGCAGCAGACAGATTTAGGGTTCCGGGGTTGAGGGTTCATGGTTTCAGGGGGTTTAGGGTTCATGGTTTAGGGTTTAGGCTTTTCGGGTTAGGGGTTTAGTGGTGTGTAGGGTCTTAGGCTAAAGTTTAGGACTCAGGGTTCTAGGGTTTGAGGGCCCGGAGTCCCAGTAAAAAGCTCAGATTGGCAGGAGCTCAGCACATTTTTGTCGTCCCTAAACCCTAAACCCTAGACCCTAAACCCCAAACCCTGAACCCTAAACCCTGAACCCTAAACCCTAAACCCTGAACCCTTAACCCTGAACCCTTAACCCTAAACCCTAAACCCCAAACCCTTTGGCAGGAGCTCAGCACATTTTTGTCGTCGGAGAAGCATCGTGGAGCCTTTGCAGCTGTGATGAGCTTCCAGGCCCAGGGGGTCTAGGGTTTAGGGTTTAGGGAAACTGGTGTTCCATAGGTGCTGTCTGTAAGGGATTTTGTTGGTTATGTAGGGAATATGTAGGTTATGTGGGGAGTTATCCTCTATAGGGATATATAGCCTCATGAATGGAGGATTAAATGGGCAAGAACATGAAACATGAAATGGAAACTGCGTTAAGGGGTCGGATCTTTTCAAAGGTCTGGCTAGAGTCTCTTTGAAGTGGGCCAACGGTAATGTTGGGGGTAAAGGGGTACTAGGATTTAGGTTTTAGGTTTTAGGGCTGTGTGCGAGACCAGATGCAAAAAGGTTGCAGGGCACAGGGTTTAGGCTTTAGGGAATGCAGGAACGGCAAAACAAGATAGAACCTACACCAAAGGGTCAAGGACCCAAATAATGGGGTTTTAGGGCCGAGATACTACAATATTCATGGTGTGTGGGACCTAAAGCCCTACTATTTGGATCCTTGAACCCTCAGGGTACTATACATCACCAAGAAGAAGATTTCCAACTACTGGAGCCTCGGTGCCTGTCAGAAGGCCCAACATCCTTGAAGAGAGCCCGTGCGGAGTAAATGAATAGGCTATTGCGTCTTTACACTACTCTAAAAGTTCCGAAGGGTCCCCAAGGTTCTCCGCGGAAGAGTCTGTGTGGGGGAGGGGGTCTGCTAGTAGTGTAGGTCTGAAAGAAGGTTGGGGTCGAACCTCCGTCCTACCGCGCATGGATTCTTCCATTCCTTGATAACAACCAAACATGAAGCCCTGAGCCCAGCCAAGGGTCTAGTTCAGGGGTTGCAAGGTGTTGGAGGGTTTGCTTCAGGTCTAATATACCCTAGGCCCTAGACCCTAAACCTTGGAATCTTACCCCCAGAAAACAGGACATGGGGTCTTGAGCCTGAAGGTGTGTTGGGTCTAAGGCATTGGGATGGTCACAGCGAATCATTCACGATGAATCTCCTCCCCCCAGGAATGAAACATCTGCATCCCCCAATGTTACCCATAATCCCCATCCCTGGGGCCATTATATATAATTCCAATCACAAACGGACCACTAAATAATCACAAATACATTCACTCGATACCAACGATTGTAGTCTTGCGAATCCATTGATTAGGGTTTTGGGTTTAGGGTGGGATCTGTCAAAAGGTTCTGAGGGGAGGACACGAGCCTGTAAAATTATCACATGGCACTCCCCGAGAAGCTTAAACCCCAGACATCGTAGCTCCCGTTTTCATCTCCATTACCAACTATATTGCCTATCACATATCCTGTTATGTCCCCCAAAAAACTTGGTTGATCTCCCAAGCCCTAACCTCAAGGTTTACGCCGCCCACTTATGATGGTCGGTGCGCTTATGCCCCGTCGCCCTCGATGGCAAAAGGCTGACCCAGACGGCCATCTTCCTTTCCACGCGCATGGGAACAGTAACACCTACTGACCCACTGTCGTCTGATGAAAACAAGGTTGTTGTTGACCAAGATGGACCCAACTGAGTTTAGCTAAACCCTAGCAAGAATAATTTTGGTTGGTTTGACTGCCTGGAATGGCTTGGGGTGAGTGAATGTGTTAGATGGCCAGCCGCTGTCAGGTCATAGCAGCATGTCGCACAGCGCAATGCTCTCGAAGCGACCCTGTGGCATGACAACCTCGGTTAAGCCACATCACTACAAACCCGATAGTCCCCCACAAGTAGATAGAATATGTGGTATATGGGGATCTTATTATAATTTACCCAAAGCCATATTCGATCTATTTAAGTGGAACCCTAAATCCTAAACCGCGTAAAGTAGACAGACATGGAACCGAAACCCCAAAGCTCCCCAGACGTGGCAGGCCAGCGATGCGTGAAATTGTCATTTCGGGCTTTCTTTTAGGAACGTCCCAGACCTCGCTGAATTTGCCGCGGCTAGGGCTTCAGCACAAGATGTTCAGGGTTTAGGGTATAGGGTTTAGCGTTCAGGGATCCGATTCTACTCAAGGAATCAGTGGTTCGATTCTTTTAGCCGAGCCCAAGCTCAGGATTTAAGACCTGAACCCTGCAGGCCCTAAACAGTTTATCAGCAATTTCCTATGATGGTACTTGTGTGTATGTGTATATATATATATATATTTCCATCCCTAGACTAGTAGTAGGGAACAGCAAGGACGTTCGGTTTGGGATTTATTTCAAGATCTTCAACCTTGAGCCTATAAACCCCTTCAGTTCAGAGTCTGGCGGTCGGAGTTTGAATAGTAGTGGGTCTGGCACAAGAGTCCCAAAGTTGGGGTAGAGTTTTGAGATGCATTATACCCTAGCTAGTTATATTAGCACCGTGAGGAAATCGTATTGGTAATGGGCCCCTTATCATGGGCTACCCTACTCCCCCCAGTATTACCTCCCCACTTCCCCGAGAGCTTCCCCCTGAATGAAGGACAACTAGGGCTACTTAAGGCAAAATGAGGTGGAACGTATGTGGGGTAGGAGAACCTTTGAAGCATCTTCAATGCTACGCCGTTAAACCCTAACCCCATGAACCTTAAACCCCATAAAACTTAAACCTTTACAGGTCCCTAAACTGCACGCTGTCGGACCTATGGAAGTGTTTGGGTTGATATTGTGCCCCGATAACTCTGCTATACTCTGCTAGTGCCTGGAGGAGTTCAAAGTTTTAGGGTGTTGGGTTTGAGCTTCAGTTTTAGGACCCTGCATAGAATTTCATAGAATCAGGTGTCTTGGGTCAAAGGTAACTGCTAGTATTTTTGCGGCTGCCCTGTCTTGAAGCAGCGCTTATCTAAGAGCCCCTTTGGGGTGTGTTCAGGGTCCGGGATATAGTACGTTTGGGCAGTGTTTTGCGCCCTTATTACGCTTGCAGTCTGAATGAAGTGCCAACAGGTTTCTCAAAAAGGTGAAGGGAAGGGCTGAGTGAAGTTGTGGGGTTAAAGTAAAAGGGTTTAGGGTTTCAGGGTTTAGGGTTTAACCCTAACAACCCCTAGCCTTGTGATGGCAGTTCCCCTTGCACTAATGCAGACTGAACCGTCCGAGGGGTTGAAAGCAAAATAAAAGCTGCGGGCCTGTGCCGCCATTTGCCGCCTGCAACTGATTTGGATGCATCCAAGCTCAGGTCTCATCTTCCCAAAAATGGTCCAAGTAGCTGTTGAGTATTTATTTTGGGCCCAAAGGGGCTACTACAGATTGTGCGTTAACCGTATATATTAGTTGGATACTTGGACCCTAGGTAGTATCCCGGAAAGTGAAGACTATGAGTTTGAGACGCATTCATTTGAAGACACGTCGTGTTCACCATGACCCAAACTAACATGGAACTTTTAGGTTCAAAAGAACAGTAGTTTTTGATAGAGCCCATGCTGGAGTTCATGTGAGTTTGGGGGTGTTGGCAATCCCCTTACCAGGCCGCCCCTGTCAAGCAGAGGCAAATCTCAGCCAGCTGCCCGGGAAAGTCGAAGATATTCCCTAAACCTTAAATTTGGAACCCTAAACCCTAAACCGCGTGACCAAACCCTTACACTCAAAGTCACACGTCTTGAGCACTAGGTCAAAGTTGAGGCTACCTTTTTTGTTGTTCGCAAGCAGCTTATTAGCTGCAGCCTACACTCCTCAAAGAGGGTCATATCGGGTTTAGGGTTTAGGGTCTTAACTCAAAGGGGGTCTCGGGGATCATATACAAGAGCATTTTCAGGGTTATCAAGGGGGATACTAGCAGTTTAGACTATAGCTCGTGTAGGGAAGTCATAGTAGAAATAAATTTCAGGCTATGGTCCCCCTTAAGTAGATAGAATATGGGGTATATGGGGATCTTATTATAATATACCCAAAGCCATATTCTATCTACTTAAGGGGGACTATAGCGCAAGTACGTCTTCGATAGCCTATTGAACCTCCTGTAACCAAGAGTCGAGGCCAACCTTGGCAGGTACTAGGGTTTAGGGTTCAGGGTTTAGGGTTTAGGCATTATTTTTTGGGGGAAACCATTGTTGTTGTCCTATAAACCCTTATTAAACCCAGTTCCTCTCCATGATTGGGAGAGTATACCTCTGAATCCTAAACTGTACAACCAAGAAACTTCTATGCATACCATAGATGTGTATATACATATATATATATATGGTAGTTTCCCAAAATAAGGGGTTCCCAATGTAGACCCCAAACTACTATAATCCCTAGTATGGGGACCCCCAATAAGGTACCCTCAAGTTTGGGGAAACCCCCGTATAGGTATTAAATACAAGCCTCCGCATTCGGACTAAGACTAGTTCTTATGCAACTGGAAAGTGGCCACATGTTTGACCAAAATTTCGTAGATTGTTTAGGGTTTAGGTTTAGGGTTCAGGGTTTGGGGTGTAGGGTTTAGGGTGCTATTCTGCAACATACTCGATGCAGATGTTAAGAACTACATAGAACTACTAAGACTAGCATCAGGCTTTCTTCAACAGCACGTAATTTGGTTTGCAAGTAAGTCAACTCGACAGAACGCGGTAACTTTGGAACTTCATGTCATGGTCTATCGACTACTTGTCGACTTAGGGGTAAGGGGGGGAGTGACTGCATGTTCTGCGCAAAAGGAAGTCACAGCGAAATCATGTCGAATGTTCCGAGATGCCTGGGACCTGCCCAATAGTCTAAACCCTAAACCCTAAACCCTAACCTTCTAGGTCTATAAGGATCACCGACTTTGCGCTCTGCAGTCCCAAAACACAGAACGCTAAACACCTGCATTGGGGCTATTGGGAGTCCTTGGAAAAAGACGCAAAACCTTTGAGGCTTCGTTCCTAAGAGCTCACCTCGGCTCAGCACGGTTTGGTTTTGGGGAGTAAGGGGGTTTAGGGTTTAGGGCAGAGCCTAAGAAAAGGCCCATTCCCCGCTAATATAACAGCATACTGGGGGGGCATCCATTCATTTTTACAGAGGGGGGGCATTGTTGTTGAGGGAATCATTCTTCCATGGAAGCCGCAACAGGGACGCCTACTCCCTAAACCCGAAACCCTAAACCCTAAACCCGGTATGAGCAGAATCTAAACGCTGATTTCTTGGCTTCGGCAGTGGCGCGCCTTGGGCCAAACCTTCGGTTGCAACGCTAATGCTTACGTGGGACTCCCCAGCTGTGAGGGTTCATAATCCTGAGTAGGCCTCTGGATATTTGATATTTTCCCTAATGGCTTTAATAAGGGACCCTATATACTAATATTTTTCAGAGGGTTTTAGGGGCCAACCCAGAATCGAAGGTGGGAAGTATAGCTACGCGGGAAGGAAAAAAGGTTGGATGGGCCTTTGAGGGCGATGCTAGGGACCCTTAAGGGTACATATAGGGATATAGTAGGTATATAAGCATCCCAACATTACAGTAAGGGCCCATACTAGGGGCCCCTGGTTAGAACCTTAGATGACCCTAAGCCCTAAACTTAACCGTAAACCTAAACCCTTGGTAAGTACCCAGGTAGGGCGTCCTTGGGCACCTCATTTCCTGTATAGCAACCGCTTTGGGCCCAAAGTACATGCTATGGATACTTTGAGCTCCTATAGGCTGTTATGACGTCATAAACGGCTCCTTATAACCATCCCTGGTTCTTGGGCTGATGATTGTGGGCTAGGGTTTAGGCTGTAGGGTTAAGGGTTTAGAGGCATGCGCATTAGGCCCCAGCTTGCGACAAAGTCTTGTCAACTAGCTGGGATCCCACCATAGGGGCGCAAACTTCGCTTCCTATGCTCATGGAGGCCGCAAGGGGCGTAAGATAGGGACACCTGTCGGCCAGATTCGAAACTCACAGGCAAAGTGTCTTTGAACTTGCGCGACCCTATCCCATTCCAGAATATCAGTACCCGAATGTCCGTAGTTCAGGCATTGAGATAGTGCATGTGAGCCATAGTCTAAACTCCTTTAGTATCCCCCTTGATAAGCCCTTTAATACTCCCCTGTACAATCCCCTTTAAGGAATTTAGACTGTAGTTCATGTAGGTAAACTAGTAGAGCTCTCTCCCCACGCGTTGGCCGAGGAAATGGTTAGGGTCTTTGCAGAATTACACTCTGCGGCAACACCCGCAGCCCCCCCCGCCACCTTCCCAAGCCTCTACTCTGAAGCCCAGAGACATATGTAGGGGTAATATTGAGGATGATGGAAAAGAAAATGGAAACTACAATTTGGGGTTTAGGGTTTAGGGAACCATGATTAATAGACCCTCCCCTTTTAAGGGCCTTATTATTAGGATACCTATTATCATCCCTATTAATGGGGGTGGTTTAGTAATCACGGGTCTGGGTTAAAGCCCAAAGTCGAACCCCACGAGTAGCCTGAGCGTAGACTCGTATCCCCGAATCCTTGGTTGGACTTCGGGCTACTACCTCTTAATTAAGTTCAAAGAAGATGGGGCCTTATATGAGCTATAGTCTCAAGTCCTTAAAGGGGGGTATATAGTGGATTATATAGGGGACTAGTATAGGGGTTATTAAGGGGGATGCTAGGAGTTTAGACTATGGCTCATATGTTTATATTGCGGTTCAGATTGGCTACAGCCTCAAATGAAAAACTCCGCGACGGAACTAGACTAGTGTCCAATCAAAGGTCTGGGACTAAGCACCTGCAAGTCAAAGGACACGGTTACCCTAGAGCAACTATAGACCCTTACAAGGAGGCAAGGATACCGAAATATGAGGTACCAAGCCCTTTCTGTTGGGTAAATTGCCCAGGAAAACCAATATCCCTTGATAAATGGAATATACCCTAAATGATATAAGGATCCCTAATCTGGTTCCATGTATATTCCCTAATTAAGGGACATTGGACTTTCTGGGCCGGTTTGTTGGGTTATTTGGTTACTCTAGGAGGGCATCGCGGATAGTCTAAGCTCAATAAGATTTAGGTTAGCCGCATATAACCATAAACCCTAAGCCCTAAACCCTGCGGCTTTTGTGGCAACCCCAACCCCAGATAATAAGACCACAAAGCATCCTCTGAATATAATCTACGTACCCCAGTAGTACCTTTTTTCCCCTCTTTATTTCGGGGGTCTCCTTATTAAAGCTGAATAGTAGGAAAAAGGGTCCCCTTATGATTAAGGGGTTACTGGGGAACTTAGTAATGGGATCCTAATTTCGAGATTGGGGTTGTGAAGGTCCTCCTTGTTCAGAACCATGCGCTCTGAGTTGAACAAGTGTTTATAGTAGTCTACGGCCCTTGAGAAAGTGCAGTGGCTTTCCATTCTAAAGGATACCCAGAGCAACCTAGATCTTCAACACTATGCGAGTACCAAAACGTAATACTTTACCATATGCCAGGCCCCGTTTACATAGGCATATCAAGTGCCCTAGAAAGAATACTAGAACCCAAGACATCTTACATCCCTTGTATATCCCTAGATGCTCCCCATATCTCGCCTGGGTAGAGCTCAAGATGGATTGGAGTCCAAAACCCCAAACCTGCCTGGAGGTTCTACAATCCCTAAACCCTAAACCCTGGAGCTATCGCTGCCTAGGTCTATTCCAAGCGTGGAGCCCCGAATCCAGTTTAGAGCTTAGGGTCTAGGGGTACTGGTTAGGGTTAAGGTTTAGGGCTCAGGGTTAAGGTTTAGGGTCAGGGGGTTTACCGTGTAGGGTTTGGAGGCTCAGAGACCTAAACTCTGATCTCGAAACTCTTGGACAGCCTCGTTTGGACGCGGCCAACTGTCTGGCTTTTGTAGGTTAATTCTTAAAGCCACTAACTCAAGACCCTCAACCCTCGACTCCGCGCGCTACAGTCAAAAATGTTTAAGCCTGAAACTTTGAGCCCAAAAATTCAAAAAACAAAAAAACAAAAAAAGCGCCTCAGCGCTAAATCTGAAGCCGCATAGGGGCCCCGTCCGCTCCGCGGTCCACCGTGAGTCGCAGCGGATGTGTCAGAAGAGCCTAGGTGTCCAAACCATGGGCCTTAGGGATGGCAAAAAACAAATCACGAGTAGTAGGGTTTAGGGTTTAGGATTTAGGGTTTTGGGGTTTAGGGCCCTATAATGGAGAATAAAATGGAAAAGAAAATGGAAAATGAAATGGAAACTGGGATTATATAGGGGTTATTTGAGTAAAAAAAATATAAGGGTTATAGGGATCATATAGGGCGTATATAGGGAATATAGGGTACATATTGGGGTTATGATGGGATAATGGAAAAGAAAATGGAAACTACTATTTAGGGTTTAGGGATTAGGGTTTAGGGTTATAGGATATGAGTAGTATGTTATTTTGGGGATACGATGGTACCCATTATACAGTAAGATTCCATCCTCCTTTTGGAGTATCGTACTTTATATCAGGAATATAATCTTACTGGGTTCAACCACCAGAAACAATACTCACATGTTCTGGCAAGCAACGAAGAGGCTAAAAGAGTTAGGGTTTGTGTTTCGGGGGCTGGGGTTTGGGGGGTTACATGCGGATATCACCCCAATAATGTTAAATCAAAAAAGTTCAGTATAGAGTGGTTTATAGGGATAGGAGATGGCAGAAAACATGTCATGGCAAGCAACTCTCCACCACCGTTTTAAGTACGACTTTGAACCCTGAACACTTTGTACCCCCAGTTGCTTGTATGTAGCAGCACCCTAAGCACTAAAACCTAAATCCTCAACCTCGGCCATGAACCCCTTAAACCTCAGCCCTAAACCTCAACCCTAAAACCGAAACCCTAAACCGCAAGCGGGGATGACAAACTTTGAGCAGGGTTTTGGACCTCACTCTTAGGGTTTGGGAGTTAGGGTTTAGGATTTAGGGTACTTGGAGGGGTACTAAGTAATATTTTATGGTCTAGGGTTTAGGGCAGGGAGGGTCCCTGGAACGTTAATAATTGGGATCGCTGGGGTTATGATGTGGCTTATAGTGATTAGGAGTATACTCACCATTCAAACCCCCTTAGATCCTAAGCCCACCCCAACCTTCCAGATACAGCTCCTTGATTCCGCATGAGGGCTGAGGTGCAACAGCAGGGAAGATCTTCCAGCTGATAAGTAGACGTCCTGAAATTGTAGTTTCCATAAATAGGGGGATCCCCAAACTGGGCCCTGAGTTAACAGAATCCTTCGTATAGGGACCCACCAAAAAAACATCTAATTTTGGGAAGCACACAAGTAAGCACATAAGAATTCTACTGGCCATCATAATTGTCCTTAAGCATTGGTGCAAGCCCTGCTTCCTGGGTAGTTTTGGGCCTGCAAGCCTAAACTCTTGCCAACCCCAAAGCCTTTTAGGGTTTAGGGCTTAGGGTCTAGGGTTTAGGTTAGTACACCATGCACCACTTAGCCTGTGTTGTTGAAAAACATGTCAAGTGCGAAGGGGTTTCCTTCGTGTAAATGGTAGTTTCCCTAAATGGGGGAATCCCAATATACACACCAAAATATTATAGTCCTCATCATGGAGATCCCCAAAATGGTACCCCCCGATTTTGGGAAACCCCCATATGCCATGTAAGGTTCCTGAGGAAAACTGGTGAGTGTCTCTATTTGGTGTCAACTTCTGGCCCCCAGCTCGAAATCCGACAGTACCATAGCCTGTGTACTTTCCTGTATACCAGAACCCAGTATATAATCAACATGACTTTAGTAGTAGCCCTATACATCCTCGTGCTTAAGATGACGGAGGCCGTGGATTCTAAAATTCGAGGAGCAAGTGGAAACTCATAAAGGCTACTGGCGGTTGAGCTCTGAAATTTACTCTTTTTTTGCACTCACCCATTCCTCCCTTGACCAGCGATTTAACGCTTAAGACTTCAAGGCCAAACATGGCAAAGAAGATTTAGGGGTCCGGGGTTCAGGGAATAATATATGGGTCTAGGGAAGAAAGGGATTTAGGGGTTTGGTGTGGAGTCTGGAGGGGTTAAACCTTGCTCGGACCGAAACAGATGAAGCCGCTCCTGGATCTTTAGGGCTCAGGGGTTCATTCTAGGGTTTAGTGAGAAGATTGTCCCAGCCACGACCTAAAACCCAGAAACAACAGTCTTTGCAGGTCTCGTCGTACGCCGACCTAGTCTAAATCTCAAGTCCCCTTAACCCTGCCAAGAGGAACCAATGTACCTACTAAAAAGAAGGGGTTTGTACCTAATGCTTTGGTATCTTCACCTTTCAGAGGGTGTAGGTCACTCTAGGTACGCGCCTTCATTGTTTCGGTTGAAATTGCATGCTCCATGTTCTTTGATTCTACACTATTCTCAAGATTTCGGCCGTAATCCTACATCCTACAGCCTACAGATATTCTGCTAGATACTTATACGTCTGCATGTATCCCTGCATAACCCCATCATCCCAATATTACATATGCTTCTCTATGCATAAGGTCTCTTATGGGACAACTTTCTTGTTAGGGGTGCGTGGGCGTGGGGTGTAACATGAAGTAAAGGTCGAAATGAGGGGGTGAATCCCTTCAAACGCGCCCTAAGCCCTAAACCCTCGAACCTCAACCCTACACCCTTAAACCCGAAACCCTATCCCTACAAGGGACCCAAATCTTGAGCCCTTTTTGCCGTCCTTGCTTCTGGTTGTTAATGCCTCCTCCGCAAACGGCAATGAGCGCCGGCAGCTAGCTTTAGTAGTGTAGCTGCCTGGGACACCGTGTGTTGGTTAGGTTTGGGGTCTATGGTCAGGTTGTGTGCTTAGGGAAATGCAGTCTAGGCCTGTAATGTGATAGAATAGAAATGACTGACTTGTGGCTAGTAGGAAATAAGGGAAGATACTCTCTATAACCCCTGTATAACATGTTCCCTTACTCCCTAATCACAACCAGTAAGTTGAGGTTCCATGGGTCTTGCGGTTTTGGGGCAAGGTCTTGGGTTGTTAGCTTCAGCTACCACCAAACCTGAGGCCCCTATAGCCTGAGCCCGAAACCCCAAGCCCCAAACCCTCAACCTTCAATCCTGAAGCCTTGAAACTTAAACTCTCAACCGTTAACCCGAAACCTTTGCGGCCTGACGGTGTAGAGCCATTTGCGGGTTTCGATCTGACAGCCGTTTGCTTAATTACAGCGGGTGTAGGGTTTAGGGTTTGGGGCTTAATACTAACATTAGACTACCCCCCCAAGAAAGGAGACTCAAATGGACAAGAACATTGAACATGAAATGGAAACTGATTCTATTTAGGGGCATTGGTGGATAAATCCCCTCATCCAAATCTAACATCAAACATCCCCAACCTTACCCCGAATATCAAACATGCCTGCCCAAACTATAAGGTTTCTTACGGAGAATATTTGTTTTTAGGCTTAAGGTTGGGGTGCGCTTGTCATTAGTATGAAGGGATGATGTTGAAACCATCATGTCCAACCTACCCCTTAACAACCCGATGTACTCCTGTATCCCCTACTTGCAAGTTCAGGGTAACTAATCCAATTATAACTCCACTTATAGCCCATTTCTAAGCCCCCTAAGGCCCCTCATATGGTTTAGAGCTGGGTTATACCTACCAGTTATAATTGGATGAGAAGTGCCCTGAACCTCCTAAGGAACACTAAACCCAATGTATGCAGGGACTCTAAGGCACTGAGCTAATGCAGTAGAAGGAACCGCAATCAATTTTGAAGCCCTAAACCCTAAATCCTAAACCCTAAACCCTACCCTAAACCCTAAACCCTACCCTAAACCCTAAACCTTAATTTTGAAGCCCAGCTGCTGGAAGGTTTAGGGTTGGGGGCTCATGGCTTCAAGGTTGAAGCCCAGGGCCTAGGGGTTTACCCAAGGGCTCCTATGTCGTTCCTTTTTGGCTCTGTTATGTTTTTTTTGAGTAAGAAATTACAATATACTACCCAAAAAATTATATAGGAGGGTATGGGTAGGTTTCAGGGATTCCAAAACGGAAAGCTTGTACTGTCATTGCAGTTGTAGGGGGTACGAAGACCCCTGAGTGGATGTTGAGAGTAGATGTGCCTTACGGATGGATGGTTTAGGGATAAGAGTGCAGCCGCTGTGGAGGTGGAGCACTGTTTATGTCCATAGTACTATTGTCAGTTTTAGCCCTGCTGTTGGCATACTCTACCAACGTTTTTTGTTGAACACGCATGTTTTATTGTTGCTGCTCTTGTCATTGCTATTGTTGGTACTTCTTGTTAGGGAGATCAACGTACGTAACTCAGGTTGTCATTATGCTTACTTTTAATGAGTTCACGTAGAAGCGACATACATATACATACATGTATGTGTATTATTACTGTTACAGACATTTCCATTACCATCTTCACACTAAACCCTGAGCCTTAGACCCTAAACCCTATACCCATTACTTAGGTGGACCCCCACCCAGTAATAGTGACTAAAAGGGATAATAGGGATTATATTAGGGTCCTCTTATATTCCTAGTATACCGCTATTACAGGGTGGGGGGTCCTCCTAACCCATTACCTAAATTCATGTCATTAGTACTGCCACAGCGGAGGTGGAACACCCAGGCATAAATCTGAGCCAAATTCAATGTGGCAACGCTTTTGACGCGTTTGGCAAGCTTGGAAGAGTGCTGTTTACGTTTGAAGGTTTAAAGTATAAGGGTTTGAGGTTTAGGGTTTCAGGTTAAGGGCTTAGGGTTGCAATGTTAAAGGGCTGCTTTTCTACTTCATGTAAGGGGATATGCAGGGGAAATTTTCGCGTTGTATGGGGAGATGCGGGGAGGGATTTGTCTTGGTTGGAGGCTCCTACATAATTCTTTGGGGGTTGTTATGTTTTTTTTTCGGTACGGGGTTCTAGTTTAGTAAAGCATAGTATTCTACCCAAAGGGGAACTACGTAGGAGGGTCTGGTAGGATGGGTAGCCACGTTACGAAACTCTTGTGGCCTCCATCATATTCATTCCAGAGACCATAGGATTTCACTGAAAAGTTTTCATGTACTACCCAAAAGTGTACTATGTGCGTGGTGCAGTAGTTGACACTGCCCCCCTTACGAACAGTCATGAACAGGTGAAGCCCTTAATAGCATCAGCAGAAGTATTGAAAACTCTCAGTGGATGGGACCAGTACCCAAGTTAGGGGGTTGTACCCGTAGCGTATTCAGCTCATATGACTCAGTGTCTTAACCCTAAAGGTCCAAGTACCCAATAATCATATACTTACCCAAAATCTGTACTACAATGACTCTTACCCAAATCCCAATTACCTAATTATTGGGTACTTGGACCCTTAGGGTAACAACAGAACTTGCCCTCCCCTAAACCAGCGTGGAAGTCCAGAAGGCTTCTGCAAAGAGAACCGAGTATTGTCCTTTCAAAACGGTCCTGCTTGGGTTTAGGGTTCATGGCTTTCATATTTGATTGGGCGAGAGCATCAGTATGCTCTGCGCGCTCCGAACTCTATTCACTTCACCCACGGTGTATAACCAGTGTACGTATAAAGAAGCCAAGGTTGTTGGGAAGAATGATGTCTGATAATCTTCGACCCTAAATCCTCATGCTCAAAAACGTTGTGTTCAGTTTCTTTGCCTGTTGCTCAGATGCGCACATGTGCGGTTGGTATACAGTACTTTGCCTGATGTTTCCCATAAAGGTTCTATGTCTCCAGTTGTCAGCGTAGTAGGTATAGAAGATCGCGATTACAGAAACACCTCTGTTTATCAGGGTGGACACGTAGAACAGTACAGCCCTAAATCCAAAAAAACGCCAAAGTTTAAGAGCCTTGAAGCCCTAAAGCCCTGCAACCCTTATCATACTATAGGAGTTTCCATTTTCTTTTCCAATATCCTTATATTATACCCCAATATACCCCCAATACATAACCCCCTTTATACCCTTAATGAACCCTACTACCTTATGATTCTGGATTTGAAGCACATTCCTGGCTGCGCTCGCGCCTCTCTGAAGGCCAACACGCGAGCTGCTAATGCACGAAGTAGTTGCACGTGCGATTGAGCTAGCTGGCTATGAAGCCTAAACGCCTGTGTCCAGTTGAGACCGGGGTTTAGTGCTCGCGACATGGATTCCCTTAACGGTCAATGGGTCGTCTGGCTGAGTAGGTACAATCTCTGGTTCTGCATGTATCTCGTATTGGTATGAGCATCAGTATTCGTTTCGGTCCTGGCATATGACATGGTAGTTTCCCAAAATAAGGGGACCCCAATATGGACCCCAATATACTATAGTCCTTATTATTGGGACGTACCCCTAATTTTGGGAAATTCCCAAATAGTTTTAGTGTTACGTTTTAATGTGAAAAGGCTACAGGAACTTACAAGCTACTCCTCGAGAGGGTTTTCCCTAAACCCTAAGCCTAAAGCCTCAAACTTGCGCTGCATGCAGTTTCAAAGGACGAGGACGCTTTACCTTACCTGTCTGGCGGGCAACCTTGAAGCGTTTAGGGTTAGGGTAACTATCTCGGATTTAGGGTTCAGGGTTTAGAATTTAAGGTTTGGGGTCATAGAATGGCCTATGTACCAGACAGCCCAAAATCCCTTCATTAGGGTTTAGGGATTAGGGTTCAGGGTTGAGGCACCTTCGAAAGACAGCCCAGGAAGCCCAATATCCCTTGTTTGTAAATATATCTTGAAGCATAATTACGAGCGGTCCTAGTCTCATTTAAGGTATCTTCCCATTTAGGGGGGTTTAGGTAACTCCTTAAAAAGGGCTATGTAGGGAATTATATAGGTGACTAGAATAAGGGGGTACTAAGGGGGATACTAGGAGTGTAGACTATGGCTCAAATGGGTATATAGTGAATTATGGGATTTCTTTGTTGTAGTACCTTAAGTTCCTTAAGAGCAACCCACCAAGGCATCTAAAATTCACATCCACCCCTGCCTATAGACTCAAAAAGGGTTGCCAAAATACGAACAAGTAGATGAAGGTGCTGCGACCTGGTAACATCCAGGTCATAGGGTTGCAGTTTAACTCCATCCTAGATCCAGTTTAGGGTTTAGGGCTTCGCTGTCTCCGAGTGTGGGCCCCCAAAATTCCTATGGTGGGGCTGGTTGGTGAGTTCCTGTTGGGGCTGACAACTGCGAGGGCCGAATACCCTCCAATATGGGTGTAGGCTTCAAGTTTAGGATTTGGGGCTGCCGAATATACCCCAAAACCATCTACATAAGGGGCCCGGGCATTATATTGGGTATATTCCTTCAATATGTGAGCATGCTCGCTGGGCATCGGGCACTGAGACTAACTACTGAGTTGTCAAGTAGTGCTCTTACAAAGTTAACCCTTTTCTAAAGTCGACCTTGGCACGACCCACAAGACAAAATAGGTAACATAATAGCCCAAAACACCAAACTATAGCCCTAAAGGCCATTATTCTACATACCTTTGGGGGTTCAGGGTATTCCTTACTAATCCTCAGAATAGTCACCTATACAGTTCCCTTTGTAGCCCTCTTTAAGGAGGTAGCTCATATTATGGTATCTTCATATCCGTTCCTCAGCAGAAAGCGAGCATGCGGGGGCACCCTTAAGCTCAAGAATAAGATCTGCCCGCTGCAGATCGGTCGAAAATCGGAGGATTAGGGTTTAGGGTTTTAGGGTTGGTAGAAATTCTGAGGGTTAGTAAGGAATACCTGGGCCCCAAGAGTATGTAAAAGAATTGCCTTTCTGGCTACTTTTAGGGGTTTAGGGCTATTATTTTACATACTCTTGGGGTTTAGGTAGTAAGGAATAAGGGAATAAGTTATGTAGGGATCATACAGGGGTTAAAGTCATTATAGTCCTCTATTCCCTACAAACCACCAGTGAATAGAATGCCTTACCTAGACCCTCCAATGTAGTACCTTTTGAGTATTTCTAGTAAGAGTCCTAACCGAAAAACCATACCGAACCCAAAAAGGAACTACATTGGAAGGTCTAGGTAAGTTTGTGTTGAGGGCTTCGTTCTTCTAGATGGCCTTAATTTTCTTCAGAGGGCCGCAATGGGGCCTAGTGTCATGTAGGGTATATGACTTTCATTAACTTTTGTTGGCGTCTTACTACTTCCTACAGCTCTAAAACACTAAGGAATTTATGTAGTAGTTTCACTGCATTTTCAATTTTGTTGTCCATCTAGTTTGCTACTACAGGAACCAAAATAACACCGCGATTATCCCTGCATAGTTTTGTAAAACCCTCATGTCCCCATGATAACCCTTTTGGATGCTCCTTAATTAAGGATATGTTCACTCTTCTTTGCTGTTGAGCAGCGGAACCACAACAAAGAACTCAAATGCAATCTTCTGCCCCCTGGCCAACTGAGCGAGTAATGTAGCGAGGTTCCGAGTTTGGGGTTTCGGGTTTTGGGTTTTAGGGTTTAGGGTTTGATATCAGGAGGTTATGGTCAAGCTTTAGCTTGTGAGACCTGGGGGGGCAATCCAGTCGAGTAAAGCCAGCTGTGCTCAACCTGCTATGGGCGGGTCCTTCAGTCCTTCCGCTGTCAGATTGCTTTTCTTAGCACCTGGGATGCCTTGCCCCAGATGACAAAAAGGAGTCCAGGCCTGCTTTTGTGGCTAAGGATTCTTTAATGGATTAAAAGAAGTGGATCCTTGAAACAATTCCTAAAATCGGTGGAGAGTAAAATATCCTGCATGACCCTAAATATCTGAAACTTTGAATAGTATGGTGCTACAGTATATCAAGGTTATGCAGGCTTTTTAGTATCAACACTATTTCACTAAACCTTCCACCCTAAAACCCTAAATGAATTCCTATCGGCAGCCTGAAGAATTGCGAATTTTCTTCCCTGATAGATTTAGCACACTCCAGGTTATGTAGGGGTGATAAGATATACATTGGGATTATATAGGGTTCAGGGGTTAGGGTTTGGGGTGGGATAATGGACGAGAAAGTGGAAACTAAACGGGTCATAGGGATTGTATAGGGTTTTACAGGGATTAATCCCAATATAACCGCAATATATACTCTATATAACCCCTATATAACCCTTATAGTAGTTTCCATTCTCTTTTTCATTATCCCAATATATACCCAATATAACCCCTANNCTAAACCCTAAACCCCTATATTTCCATCCCAAAACCTTGGTCTTGTGGCCTAGGTCCCAGCACTACCCGGTTCAGGGTCAAGGCTTCAAAAGTTTTGAAGTCCAAGACCCTAAACCCCCTAACCTAAACACTAAACCCTAAACTCTAAACCCTAAACCCTAAACTCTAAACCCTACTGTCACGCACCAGTAGGATTGAGGATGCTTGAGCTCTAGGTATGCTTGCCCTTTC
>CAJNIZ010044077.1:0-25224 GCA_905231905.1 Symbiodinium pilosum
GCTACGGAATACAGGGGGGGGGGATGCCCTCCCGCCCCATATATACATATATATATATATATACCCCTATAACCCCATTAAAGGGACCCTATTATTTGGGTCCTTGGACCCCTAGGGACACCAAAAGCATCCAAGGCAAAGCTCCTGGTTGGTTGGTGCCCGGCTGGGCAGGGAACACACGTCAATGCAGGGGCAGATGACATCACCTTCCAAGTGATGCGGATTGAGGGCTGTTAGGAGTTTTAGGGTTTAAGGGCTTTAGGGGTGGAGGGCAAAGAGTCAATTTAAGGTTTTCAGGGTGTTAGGGTTTTAGGGTTTTAGGGTTGGGGGTTTGAGGTCTTATAGTTTTGACCTGCTTCTAAAGCCCTTAATTGGGTTTGTAGGCTTGTAGGCAAGGGGCCCATAATTCCCATTTTAGGTTTTAAGGCTCACAGTCGTGGGCTTTCGGGTTGAGAGCTTAGGGTTACCTTTCAACTGAGTATAGGGGTCATATATATATTTTTTTGGGGGGCCACATAGGGTTTTATAGTGGTTATACAGGGTTTCTGGGGTTACATAGGGTTTAGAGCTAAGATTTAGTGTTGCTGGCTTAGGGGTGAAGATGGCTTAAGGCTTGCAGGCATTCAGGGCCTGGGCTGAGGCTTGAGGTTTCGGGGGGTTTTGGGAGTCTTCTAGAAAGGCAACGAGCGCGCCGTGTTTCAAACTTTAAGCAACTGCGTTAGCTCTGGATCTTGTGCCATGGCCCTATACTATCCTATGCTCCCTTGGGTTGAGCGTCGTCTCGCACGCTTCAAACATGTCGCGTTTCAAAACTTAAGAAATTACCTTAGCTATGGATCTTGTGCAATGGCAGTTTAGCCCTAAACCCTAACCCTAAACAAGTGTGAGGCCCTACGCCATCCCCTGACCTAAACCTGACCCCTTCCAAAGCCCTGAACCCTGAACCCTAGACCCACTCTTTCTGTACTCCCCAGGAGCTACAGGCCGCAGGGGATACTACAGGGGCCTAAATAATTACCAATATCCTTTTGAGGTCCATTTGAGGTACCATAAACTATAGTTATGCAAGGAATATGGAACCATAATATTGGTAATCATTTAGGCCCCTATAGTACTGTTTTTCCAACTCAACCGTAATCTCTGAGCCCTCAGCCCTGAAGCCCGGCAGCGCACATCCAAAATCCCAGTTTGTAGGGGGAATATTAGGGTAATACAGAGGCTTTATGGGGATAATGGAAAATAAAATGGAAACTACTATATTATAGGATTATATAAATTATATAACCTCCAAAATCCGCTCCTCGAACTCCGACACTCTTGCCCTAAGGGTCCAAGGACCCGAATAATAGGGCTCTAGAGCCCAAATAGCATGAATATTATAATATTTGGAACCTAAAGCCTGGGTCCTTGGACCCTCAAGGTCGACCAGCAAGAGTGGCCTTCACCACGTTTGACGCGGCGCAATCGCAGCAAGTTGCCTGAGCTCAAAAGCGCGGTTTTGGGTTTAGGGTGTATTGCTTCATGATGTTTCCGGTGTTTTGCTGGCTTTTGGTGGTGTCCAGGGGGAGCTGAGTTACACCGTCCAGGGTTGTGTGAAACCCTAAACCCTAAACCCTGACGATTGTAAAAAGACACTGGAAGTGGCTCTACCTCCCTGGAACCCTGGGTTCTGGGTTTCGGGTCGCTGGTATGGCTGGAAATCTACTAACACGAAGTGAGGACTGAGAAAATCTGTTCAAGACACTCTTGGCTACCACCCTACATCCTGCACCTGGATCCAAGCCCCAAAACTAGAATGGAGCCCTAAAACGGGCACTATAAAGACTATCCCTTTATCCGGGAGCTATCTATATGACGTTCGATGTTAGGTCGTAGGCAGACTCAGCATCCTCAACTAAACCCTGAACCCTAGATCCTAGTTGAACCCTAATTAAGCCTTAATACCCTCCCCTAAGCCCTAAATCCTAAACCCTGACCCTAAATCCTAAACCTTAAACCCTAAATCCTAAACCTTAAAACCTACCAACCCTGTGCCTTTATACCCACCCTCCCCTAAACCCTAAACCTTGATGTAGAGTGTAGGGTTTAGGGTTTAGAGGTCGCGGTTTAGGGTTTAGGGTTTGGTGTTTAGGGTTTGGGGTCCTCAAATCCAATCCTAGCAGTGGAGCACAGTCGCCTCAGTCACTTCAGCGCTGGGTGGTGCATTTGCGCGAGTGGCCCAGCAAGCCTTCCGCTTCACAAAGTCATACGGGTTCAGGGTTCAAGGTTTGGTTATTGTTTAAAGGTGTTTATTTTTTTAGGGTTTAGGGTTTGGGGTTTTAGGATTTAGGGCTTTTAGGTTCTAATGTTGGGGTCTAGGGTTTAGGGTTCAAGGTTTAGGGTTTAGGGTTCAAGTTTAAGGTTTGGGGTTTAGGGGTCAAGGTTTAGGGTTTAGGGGGTTCAAAGTTCAGGGTTTAGGGTTCAAGGTGTACCCAAAGGGTCCATGTAGGAATATAGTATATACCTGGGCCCTCAAGTAGGTATATGGGAATCCCTTTGGGCCCTAAGTATATACTACATACTTACATGGACCCTTTGGGTTAGGGTTTAGGGTTCGAAGATGCCTATTTGGGGTGGTGGAGGGTTCGGAGTGCTGCTGAGGGGCCACTGAAATTGAAACAGCTCCATGTGAGCCTCAAGTATCCCCCGTAAGAACCCTGTAATACTCTAAACCCTACACCCTATATAACCCTTTAAGGAGTTCACAGTATAGCTCATGTGATCCGTAAACCTCAAGTCCATAGACCCCAAAAGCTTCCACCCTCATCCCTGAATCCCACTCCCCTAGGCCCAAAAAAAAACTCTAGAAAGCCCTCCACGGTTCTTGGGTCCTAGATCCTAAATCCCCAAAACCTTCCACCCTCAACCCCTAAATCCTACAACGTTGAAACTTTTCTGTTCTTCAGACTGGGCAGCTGGGCACGAGAAGGTTGCACAAGTCTGCTTCCAGAAGGCTGCCACAGTACCTGCGCCGTGGCACTTGGGAGGTTTAGGAATACAAGAGTTTAGTTTTAGTGATACAAGGATCTAGGGCCTAAAGAGAGTCAGGTCTATGCAAACAGTTTGCAAACGACCCGAACGAGAGCGACGCCTGGATGCTAGACGGAACATGGGACATACCAATCGAAAAAGATCTGAAAGTGGAACGGATCAGCTTTCCAGTAATTCTTATTACACCCCTCTGTCGGCAAGATGCCGTAGCACCTTCCATTGGCTCCTTCTCTTGGCCAACACAACGTTCGCATTGCTTCTACATCATCGCAAAAAGTATGGTAGTTTCCCAGAATAGGGGGACCCCAATAGTGACCCCAAAAAAACATAATTCTTATGATGGGGGCCCCCAAAAAGGGTACCCCTAATTTTGGAAAACACCCATATAGACCCCTGATTAGTACACCCGTCCTTGTAAGGGCCTCAGTATTAGGATCCCTGTCCTAAACCCTCAACCCTGAACCCTTAACACTAATCCCTATTAAGGGTACGGGGTTCATTAATCAGGGGTCTACATCCTTACTTTCTGAGGGTTCATCTGTTTCAGAGGAAACCTTGACGGTTTAGGGTTTAGGGGTTTAGGGTTGAACCCTAAACCCTAAACCCTGAACCCTCGGGTTTAGGGTTCAGGGGTTTAGGGTTTAGGGTTTAGGGGTTGTTGGACAGTAGGTGCGGGAATACTGGTATACATGGATTCTCAGGCGTGGCGGGGTATTTACTACAGGACTCCAGTAACAATCTCACGATGTAGATAGCCCGAACCCTAAACCCTCATAAAACCCAAGTCCTGAACCCTAAGCAGAGCAGTATGACTTAGTTGGGAACATCTGTTGTAGGGGGGGGGGCCAGTGTTATTGCTAAGGGGGAAGGAGAACTTGGAGGGTCAAGAGGACTTAGTAGTAAGTAGGTTGATAACCCTTAAAACCCATATAGTAACCCCCAATTATCCCCATTGTTACCCTAGTCACTAAGTCCCTCTGACCCTCCAAGTATGGTTTTAGCGCTTTGACAAGCCGTTCACGGAGAAAGGCTGCTGTGCCCTTTGAAGTCCTGATATAAGGGCCTAAATAATCACAAATATCATTCTAAGGTCCATTTGAGGTATGATTCTACCCATAAATCCCTATATAACCTCAATTTCCATGTCATTTTCCATTTCTTTTCCATTTGATTCTCCATTATTGGGGATAATATTGGCAATTATTTCGGCCCCAACATTATTCTCCAACCAAAAGCCCGCGCCCGCCTTGGTTAAGGTTTTAGGGTTTTGAAATTAGGGTTTAGGGTCTAGGGTCTAGGGTTTAGGGCTTTAGGGGTCTAGGGTTTAGGGTCTAGGGTTTAGGGTCTAGCGTTTAGGTCTAGGGTTTAGGGACCAACAACTCCAAAACCCGAACCCTCTAGCTCTAACCGGCAGAACTTCCATCCTCAACCCAAGCACCAGACAGAACAGTTAAAATCCGCCTTGGGTAGTCCACAACAATAAGCCCTAGGGTTTAGGGTTTAGGGTCTAAACAACCTACTGTCTAAACACTGCCTGCACGTAGCTTCGTTGGCACCTGTTGGCTGGCCAAGTGCCTGTAGCAGGTGGTTTTTCAGGGCTTTGGGCTTCAGAGTTGAGAGTTTAGGACTTCTCGTGGATACAGTCCCTACGAACCATAGACACAGCTTCCATTTCATTACCCAGTTTCTTAATCATTTGATTGTGGACATGGCCACGGTAAATCATTTTGAGATGGGGTTTGGGCCAGTTGGAGGTTTGGGGCTTTCGGTTCATGGTGGTTGGAGGTTTCGGGTTTAGGGGTTTTGGGTTTTGGGTTGAGGGTTGAGGGTTTGGGGTTGAGGGTTTAGGGTTTGGGGTTTAGAGTTTGGGGTTGAGGGTTTAGGGTTGGGGTTTAGAATGCAAATTTCCAGAAAAGCCTTTTGGGCCATGTTCTAATACATCTTTAGCAGGTTCTGTAAGGGAAGGGCTCCGAATTCAACAGGTTTCCCTAAACCCTGAACCCTAAACCCTGAAACCTAAACATGATTCTGTGTGTGTGTGTGTGTTGGGGATCTCTGTGCTGTTGGAAGCTGCTTGCTGGTAGGGTTCGATCGTTTTGGCTTCGAGGCTGTGGCGACAACATGAGCTATAGTCTTAGGGCTTAGGGTTTTGGGTCAATCTAACCTTCACGGCCGTTCCCCACATAATCCCTTAAATGTACCCCACTTTACGGAGCTTAGATTGTGGCAAGAAAATGAGGACTATAGCATGACGAGTTCAAGAGCTGGTAATACGCTGGATTGCATTATCATGCACGACCCTAATTACGATTACCCTGATGACTGTGGAATTTTAGTATTCGAATTACAGTCCTGGACCGCAGGGTTTGTAGCATCAAAAGTAGGAACACACCGGAATGCCAACTCCCAGCACTGAATCCTAAACCCTAAACCCTAAACCCCTAAACCCTAAACTCTCTTTCAACCATGATCTGTTCCTTATGAGCCCGCACGTGCTCTCAGGGGAGCAGACTGAAGTTTGAGAAGTTCACTCCAACACTCCAACAAATATGTTCAACACGGTAGGGTTTAGGGTTTAGGGTTCAACACTGAAATGCAGCTCCTACTGTTAATGAAGGCAATCTTGCACCACCCCTACATAATCCCAATTATGGTAAACTGACCAAGTGGTGCAGCACTTCCTGCATCCACTAACCCCTGAATCATAAACCCTAAACCCTAAACCCTAAACCTCAACCCTGTTCCATAAGTTGTAATGCGCTTACGTCTCTGGATCCATGTTCATAAGTAATGAATGCCAACTTGGACCCTAAAGTCTACAAATCGCATCTACTTTGGGCTTTGGGATTCCGTGGGTTTAGGGTTTAGGGTTCTGGGACACCCTAAACCTTGAACACCTAGGGCTCGGGGCTAGGGCTTAGGGCTCAGGGCTTCGGGCTAGAACCCTAGACCCCAAAGTCCAGGTGCATACATCCGTCATCTGCCGTCAAGAGGAAGCCCGAGCAGTTCCCCGCAATGCGACAGCGCTTTGCCTGAGGTGCCGACGTATGTACATGTAGGGTTTAGGCAAGAAGTTCCCAGCTTAGGGTTTTCTAGGTTGGGGTTCTGGGGTTCCGGGTTTAAGGTTTGGGCAACAAACCCTAAACCCTAAAACCTAAACATGCAACAAGTTTCCGGTTAAAGCTTAGACGTTTTTCCAGCGGGCAAGCCAGGGTGAGCTCTGAACCATAAATAGTGAGCGGGAGATGCAAGTTCTGAAGTTAAATGCCCGTTGCTAGATATGGGCAAAAGGGGGAAACTCTCAGAACTGCGTCTCACACAAGGTTTGGCACTATGGTTAGGAAGATGATGGTATAGATGGGGTAATTGAGGTGAGGACACTGACATCAGCTGAATTCATGGATAGATGCAGTTCCTAACCCACGGCCGCTGGACCATCAAACACTAAAACCCCAACCGAAATCCACACATTCAAGGTTTGCTGCATTTAGAGTTTCGGGTTTTGGGTTGGGGGAGAGCCTGAACCCCAAGGCCCTGTCTTCGAGGTACGAACGACTAGAGGTACAACACGAACAGATCGGACCCCTAGTACACCAATCTGTCACTATTCGCGTGTAGGGAACCTATAACTTTAAACCTTTCTACCAAGAACAATCCACCCCAAAACCTTGAATACCAAAACCTCCACATGAGCTGTAGTTTAAACTCCTAGCATCCCCCTTAATAACCCCTGTAATGCTCCCCTGTATTATCCCCTATACAGCCCCCTTTAAGGAGTTTAGACTTAGCTCAAATACTCATCCCTAAACCCTAAACCCTAAAACATTACAGGCCCTGGGCAAGCTCCTACCGAAAGCCGTCAACAGACATCGAGCAGCACACTCCGGAAAGCCAAGACGGCCGGCCAAGAACAGCTTCCCGGCACCTTTAGGGCTTAGGATTTAGGATTTAAGGTTTAAGGTTTAGGGTTCAGGGTTCAGGGTTCAGGGCTTAGGGTTTAAGGTCTAGAGTGTTTAGGGTTTGGGTTTGGGGATCCAGGATGCTAAAATGGGGAGGCTTTAGTTGCTGTAGTAGAGGGGTTTGGGGGTTAGGGGTTTTAGGATCCCCAACCCCTATAATGGAGAATCCTGCGGAGGAGAACATGGAAAATGACATAGGGTTTAGGGTTTAGGGTTACAACATGAAGCTATATCGGGTAATTGGGGAATACCCCAGCCCCTATATTGAGGGACCTGCGGCTATCAGAGCGGCTATCATACGGTGGATACTAAACATCCTGCATGACCCCAAGCATCCCCTATTTCGGGAATTATGGAAGTTCAGCATCATAAGGTCGTGCAGGGTTCTTAGCATCAACAGTAACCTTAGACCATGTTCTGAATTGGAGGGGTTGGGTGCAGTTGAAAGCCCCTTATTGCTTCGCGTTTATAAGCCCCAAGGGCTTAGAGGGCTTAGGATTTAGGGTGCGGAGTTTATGAAGTTTACATGAGATGTAGGGTTCGGGTTAGGGGTTTGGGGAATTTTGTAGGAGGGGTAAGTAAGTCCCAAAAACCTAAAGCGCGGTTTAGGACATATACGGAGTCGGGCTGTGATGTAACAGCCGATGTCATTAGAATAGGGTTTTGGGGGTATGATGATAGGGATTATACTCCTAAAGCCTAAGCCCAATAAGGGGATAATGTTAGTATTGGTAATTCTTCAGGCTTCTACTGTAAAAAGGTTGATTGGAGATCGTGTTGGCCTCGAGACGGGAAGTCCCACGCAACCAAGAGTTTAGGGTTTTGAGTGGGTTTGGGTTTCAAGGCGCCAAACCCTAAACCCTAAACCCGAAACCCTAAGTTTAGGACCTTGAAGCCCTAACACAGCCTGGTAGGAAGCTACAAGCCGGCGCTCGAGCCCCAAAATTCAAAACTAAATGCCTGAACCTAAGGCGCTGAACTCCCAAGCCCTAAACTTTGGTCCCAAGGGGGTTATATAGGGGATTATATACCCCCCTTTCTTTAGGGTTTAGGGTTTAAGATCTAAGCCCTTGTAAACCCTGAAAGCCTACACCCTGGGCAAATTATGATAGTTCATAATCCAGAAATGAGACCCTCTTGGCAATTGGGTGAGCTTGTTTAAGATCGTTGCCATTTTCCTAGCTACACCCCGACCCCAAAAAGCCATAGCCACACTCACTGCTCAACCCATTTACTGGGGGCTAGTAAGGAATGAGGGACTATATTACATAGGGGTTATATAGGGATTATTTATATTCCCTTATGCCCTACTAACCCCCGATAGGTAGATCCTTAACCTAATTTCTGCAAGCAAGGAGCTCATCCACTCCGCTTTGCCGAGTTCGAGAAAGCCTAAGTCAAGGCAGTAGATAAAGAAGCCTGTTTCTTCCAGGAGCCTCGCTGTACCCTTTAGGGCCTAATTTGTTAGATAGACCCTAGGTACTCACCACCCACCATAGGGGGCTACGTGTGCCCATTTGAGGATACTCGACGGGTCTTAGTTGATGGCTGAACCAAGTAACGTTATAACATGTCAGGTCTGCTTATGCTACAGCCGAAAGGAAATGAAATCATCTACTGTACTCGGGGCTATAGTAGGTCGATTTACAATGCTACTCTGTTGGCGGATTGGGGCTCACGATTTGGGGAATGCGCGGCTTAGGGTTCGCAAGTTGTGGGTTGAACATGTGAGCACTGCAGCTGAATGAGTGCCTTTCCCGACAAAGCTTTGAACCAGGAAGCAGCAAGCAAGTAAAAGAAAAATCCGGAAGCCCTTGCCCAGAGCACTGAATGCGAAATCCTCAACCTGAGCACGCCACACTGAAAACCCTAACCTCTCAAGCCTAAAACCCCAATGCCCCAAAATCTTAATCCGAAAGTTCTGACAGCCCTAAACCTCAATTTCAAAATCTAAAGTCCCCAAACCTCAACCCCCCAAAACCGAATTCTTCCACCATGCCCTTCACCAGCTAAACGCTCGAAGCCCCACAACTACGCAAGTTTCTCCAACCTCTAGCTCTCAAATACTGTTGATGGAGGAAATCTTGCACCACCTGCGGTAGCCAAAGTAGTCTAAATTCCTAGGACTGTACATGGTGATTCAGAATAATTTCAATTCCCTAATTTAAGGCCATGTTGGTAGTTCTCCCTATATCAACTACCATGTAGGGCGAGGTCAGGTGAGGTCGGTTTAAGGTTTAGGGTTTAGGGTTGAGGGTTCAGGACTTTAGTGACCCAGCATTTCGCAAGATCTCCGCATCAACAGTACCATTCTCGATGCAAGAAGCCCAAGACCATCGGTACGCACGCCTGCCTCAGAGCAAGGCTCATGTTAGGCCTCTTCACAGGGTTTAGGGGTTTAGGGTTCTGGGGGTTTAGGGGTTTGGGGGTTTAGTGGTTCAGGGGTTTAGGGGTTTAGGTTTTGGGGTTTAGGGTTTAGGGGTTTAGTTTAGGGTGCTTGGCTGTTAGGCCTCTACTTGAAGGTTCGTAGGACTTAGGAACGAAATATGACTGGGCTTGTAAGCGTAAGTATAATCCCTCTAAGGGTGACCCCGATTGTGAGTAGGCTCAAATATAAGTAGTTTCCTAAGACCCATGAACCTCCAAGTAGGACCCTTATTTGGATATCATTAAGCGTTATTTGGGGGGGCGGAGGCGAGGGGGCGCGTAATTAGTGCTCGCTATTTGGGGGTCCCTATCTGCCCTATCATACGTATGAAGTTTTTTTTGGTTTTTTTTGGGGGGGTGTGTCCCTCTATATTTACGGACACCACCATATAGCTATAGCTTCTTGCACCTCGTGAAGTTTGAATTATAGTATGCAGTCTAAACAAATCCTAAACCCTAAGCCCCCGACCCCAAACCCTCAGCCCTAAACCCTATATCCTCAACCCTAAACCCTACACACCCAACCCTAACCCCTAAACAACCATAGTTATTCAGCAATGACCCAATCTAGATTCCTGGAGGGTCAGGGCAATGTAAGAGTCACTCACCAGGATCCTGTGTGGGCTGGGCTTTAGGGCTTAAGGGGTTTAGGGGTTTCGTTTGTTGTTTTTTTTGGCGGGGTTTCGGGTTAAGGGTTTAGGGTTCAGGGTATAGTTTCCAGAGTTGGGAAGGATCATGGTTCCGAGACAAGCAGAGGACATGAGGGAACGGAAAAAGGGATTGACGGCAGCTTGCTGGGTACAAGCATTCTTCTACGGTAACCCTAAACCCTAAACCCTAAACCGCGTGGCTCCGATAGTGATCGTATTCGTCATTGGGCAGTCGCGGAGTAAGAGGTGATTATCCCAAAGGGTCCATGTAAGTATGTAGTATATACTTAGGGCCCAAAGGGATTCCCATATACCTACGGGTTAGGGCCCAGGTATATACTATATTCCTACATGGACCCTTTGGGTATCAAGAAGCCCTGCCGAGTAGTATATTCCTACATGGACCCTTTGGCTATAAAGAAGCCCTGCCGAGAAACCAGCAGTTGCTTTTGGACACGTGACCAACTGCATAATTTCATTCAAAACCAATGCAAATCAACGATCGGCCCAAAATCCCGAACCTACATACCCCTATGTATCACCACATACCCGCAAACAACCCTCTTAATCCCAGGAATCCTTTATAAACCACTACCTACCCCGTTTCTCACCCTTATCAAGGCTTCGCTCTCAGCCGAGCTGCTCTAAGCATGCAAGCCGAGACCCGGGGCATGGCATTCCAGAGCAACCTGTCGCCAACTCACCCCCCACCCCCCACCCCCGGGAGCTGGATGAAGTTTACGGTTGGGTTTGGGGTTTAGGGCTTATGGTTTATAGGATTTATATAGGATTTAGGGGCTAGGCAGGGTTTAGGGTTTAGGGGTGTGGGGTTTAGGGTTTAGGGCTTAGCGTATGGTATGGGTTCAGAGTCTAGGGATTGGGTATAGGGCTTAAGGTTTGAGAGGCTGGAGTCCCTTTGAAGGGTTTTCAGAATTTCAAGGCTTATGTAGGGTTATATTGGGGTAACACTTATGTAAGCCTGCACCGCTGCACATCTACAAGACATTCCATGTCTGTCATGGAGCCCCTTGAACCCTACAGATCCCTAAGCCCTCTCCCTCAACCCATACCCCTGCACCTTGGTGCACCCTAAACCTCAACACCCTAAACCTTGACCCTAAAGCCTAAACTGGGTTTAAGGTTTAGGGTTTAGGGTCCTAAGCCCTAAGCCAAACCCGTATAGTCCCCAAAGCACGAAGCCCAAAGCTTAAGACCCTGAACCCGAAACCTCCAAACCCCATAAACCTGCACCCTAAGCCATACACCGGTCCTACAGCTTGGTTTAAGGTTTAGGGTTTAGGGTTTGGGGATTGGGGATTTGGGTTTAGGGTTTAGGGTTTGGGGTTTAGGGTTTGGGGTTTAGGGTTTAGGGTTTGGGCTGAGGGTTTAGGGCTTACCCCCAACCCGACAAACTCCAAACCACAAAGTTCAAAGACTTAAAACCAAAAACTCTAAGACCTTACTCATCTCAATCCCAAACCACAAGTTTTGAATACAAACGCCCAAAAGCACCAACCTAAAAATCCCATACTCCCGCACCTCAAAGTGTAAAGCGCCTAAAGCCCCAGACCCCCAACTTGAAAACCCTCAACCCTCGAACCCGAAACCACAAGAGCCTAAATCCGAACATCCTAAACCTCTGCCGTGCCTGGGCACCCGACCTCCGACAAATGGCTGAAGTCAACCTCCAATTGCCTGGCTCTGAGTCTTTGGGCTTCTAGGGTTAGGCCGGCCCTCAACCCTAGGGTTTAGGGTATCCCTAAACCCCCAGGGTTTAGGGTTTAGGGTTTGGGCTTGTAGGGTTTGGGAGTTTAGGGTTTGGGGCTTGTAGAGCTTAAGGGCTTGCGGCCTAAGGGTCTAGGGCTTGTAGGGCTTAGGGCTTATTAGGGTAAACAGAAAAACATGGGAGCGACAATTTCGGGTTTAGGGTTCAGGGACTATGGGATTGAGGGCTTATAGGGCTTGGGGTTTATAGGTTTTGGGGTGTATAGGGCCTAGGGCTTATAGGGTTGAGGGCTTGTAGGCTTTAGGGCGTATGCGGTTTAGGGATTGCAGGTCTTTATTTATAGGCCAAGGATTGGGGTTTAGGGTGTCGGGCTTCGGACCTAGGACTTAGAATTTGGGCTTTACAGGGTTTAACGCTTAGAGTTCAGGGTTTCGGCTTAGGTGTTTAGGGCTTAGGGTTAGAAGGCGTTACAAAGGATTCCCTTAAGAAGGCGCCATTCCCTCCCCCAACAAAAGAACACCTAAAATTTAATGCTGCCAGTGTTCTACAATTCAGTTTGTTACGTATATATATATATATACTTATATAGATACATAAGAACATGTGTCATCAGTTGGCTCTCTAAAGGCGATCCTGGTATGGGAGATGGCATTGGGCTTGTAGGGTGTAGGGGTCTGGGGCTGAGAGTTCAAGGCTTGCAGGATTTAGGGCTTAAGCTTGTTGACCCGCGAGAGGGCTCGAGTGAGCAGTTTGAGCCCTGACCAACAATGGAAGCCCATACAATCCAAGCGCTTGTTCGTTCGGGGTCGCACACTCGCGGGTTGCTCATGAGAGACTTTTGAAAATCCCAGCCCCGTATCGGAACTTAGATTGAGTTACCGTAATATGGGTATACAATACCCAATAGGGTTTCTCCATAGTAGCAACTTATTTTAAGTTCTTTCACAGCATACAAAAATAACGAAGCAGTTTGTAGGCCATCCCAACCATCCCAAACCGCCCACATGGAGGCCCAAACCCTTCAAAGATATCTGGTCGTCCCCCTAAATAGGGGAACCCCAATATAGACCCAAAAATGCTATAATCCGTATTATAGGGACCCCCAAAAAGGGTATCCCTAATTTTGGGAAACTACCATCTGCAGCCAGGCAACCACGACTTGATCATGGCTAAACGCTGACACTGAGAGAAGCCTGCGGGTCCAGGAGTCTAGGCTGTTTGGGGTCTCAGGGAGTTTAAACCCTAAGCCGAGACCCTAAGCTTCAGGGTTTAGAGGGTTCAGGGGTGTGCAGGTTTGACCCGCTCCCAAACTGACGCGGAAATTGCAAAAAGGCCTATATTATCTAAACTAGTTTCCATTGGAATCTGGAAATATGGGGCCCTTTTTCGTAGTAGGTCGCTAAACCTACACGCAAAACCCTACACCTTAAACCCTAAATACTACACCTGAAGCCCTAAGTCCTGCAGCCTACACCCTAAACCTTGTACCCTAAATCCTAAGCCCTATACCCTGAACCAAACTGTGCGAGACTTGACGCTCAAAAGATTCGATCACTTGCTTGGCTTCGGCTTACTAATCCAATGGATATCCAATGGCCTCGTATAAGCTGCTGTACATGAGCAACAGTCAATATTTCCCAGATAATATAGGGTTTGGGGCTTGGGGTTTAGGGTTGAGGGTTCAGGGTTAGATTTTGGGGGTTCAAGGTTCAGGGTTTAGGGGTTGATGGTTTGATAATTAATAGACATAGGATGTAGGTTCCTTATGAAGGAATATACTAGCGACTATACTCACAAAGGAACCCCTATGTCCACCCTATATTGAAAGTAGCTCATATATGGTTTAGGGGCTTATGGTCCAGCCTAGTCGCTAAAACCTCAGACCCTCAGCAATCACACTTTGCTCCGAATTTGGGAAAGAGCAGCAACGCGTCTAGTCCTCCCCCTACATCTCGGCGCTGTGAACTTACTGGTACTACTTCCCTTCTAGAGCTGGTCGTGGAACATCTTGCATGACCCAATCCGCATTATACCCTAGGACCCTAGGAAATATCATACGCCAGTATACCAATATTGCCATGCAAGGGCTCCAGAAAGACAATTCAGAACCAACCGACATGCAGTAACGGGCTTTGATATACCCACTGTAACCCTAAACCCTAACCTAGTTCGGAGACCTAGTCGTCAAACCCCGAACCCTGAATCCCAAATTTCTACGCAAGCCATAAGTCCCTACAACCTCGATCCCGAAACCTTAAAACCTCATATGCCCTACACCCCTACACCCTGAACCCTATACCCTAAATAGTAACTTCCATTTTCTTTTCCGTTATCCCTTTATAACCCCAAGATATACCCTAAGATGACATAGTGGCTTCCATGTTCTTTTCCATCATCCCTATATAAACCCTATATAACCCCTATATAACCCAAATTTTCTACCCTATAATCCCAGTTCCCGTGTCACCTAAACCCTAAACCCTATCCTTATAGAAACCCAGAAAGTGTCCAAACCGCAGTCTGCCCTGTGCCTCCATCGGCAGGGATTGTTTGCACACCCTCTGCCTTCAGAAGTAGTTCAGGGTGCAGGGTTTAGGGTTCAGGGGGTTTATAGGGGTATAGAAGCGTATTTAGGGATATATACGGAAGTATAGGGTCTAGGGTATCCCAACATTAGGGTTAAGGGTTAAGGGTTTGGGGTTCAGGGTTTAGGGCAGGGTGTGCGGTCCTTAATGCTGAGGACGACTCTTCAAAAGGCCCGGTTTCAAGTCCTCAGGCGCCTCATGGGCCTGCAATCAAAGTCTCTGCGTTGAGGCTCTAGGGCTCAGGGGAAAAAAGGCGTTCAAGGGTGTAGGGACCCCTATATTGGTATGGCACGTGACAGGTGACTGGGGATCAATGAACGGAGGCGCAGCTTTCGCACTTGAATAAGCTTTAGCTTTGCGGATTTCAGCTGGAAGTCAGAAGCATGCTGCTAAGAATAGACCCTAAACCCTGAACCCTAGACTCTTAAGAAGGGAAGAGGCCATGCAGGGCCAAGCCTGCAGCTCCCAAATTCCCGTGCACGCAGTCAAGGGTTTAGGGCTTACGGTTTAGGATTTAAGGTTTAGGGCTTAGGGTTTAGGGTACGCTTGTTGCCCTTAGTCTGCAAGGCCAGGAGGCTTCAGGAGGTAAGAACATCACACCACCCGAGCCGGAAGCCCTAACCCTAAACCCTAAACTTTAAACCCTACACCCTAAACCTTCCCAGTGTCTCTAGTCTGTCCATGTCTATCCTACACTCTACGCCCCCGGTTCCTTACGCAGATCTTTAAAAAAGGCTACGACCGAGAACTTCCGAGCCAAAACTTTGCCCTAAACCCTAAACCCTAAACCCTGAACCCTAAACCCTAAACCCATTAAAACCTACAGAAGCCCTTGGCACTGAACCTGGGTTTAGGGTTTAGGGGTTATATTGGGGTTATATGGGGATAATGGAAAAGAAAATGGAAACTGCTATATTGTAATAGGGTATATATATATATTAGAATTTAGGATTAGGGTTTTAGGATCTCGGCTTTAGGGTTTGGGGTTCAACGTTTAAGGTTTAGAGTTTTAGGGTTTTAGGGTTTTAGGGTTTAGGGACGGAAGCGCAGAATCACCCTAACCACAAGCTCTACACCCCAGACTCAAACTAGGGTAGGTGTGAATGCCCAATGAAATTTTGTGTTTGGGCTTGATAAGGGTGATAAAGGAAGGAAGGGTAACAAATATGACGTTCTTTTTGAAAGCGATCCCTGCAAAGCCCACCCCATCCCGCCTCAGACACTTGCCAACGCCCCCAACCCTAAATACTGCACCCTAAACCCTGAATCCTAAACCCTAAACCCTAATACCCTTAACCCTAAGCCCACCACAACCCGCCTCAGACACATGCCACGGTCCCAAAGATTGATCGAAGGATGAAGCACCCAGGAAGATGCCACGCATGTCGCGCACAGCTGACGTATTCCTCTGGGGGTTGGGGGGGTTTGGGGTTTAGGGGTTGGGGCTTCGGGTTTAGGGCTTATGGTTTACGTTTTACGGTTTAGGGTTTGGGGCTTCGGAGTTTAGGGTTTAGGGACTAGGGGTTGCGGGGTAGCCTTTGGGTCTGGAGTTGGGTCTTGCCGCCCTTTAAATGGAAAGGTTTAGGGTTTAGGTTTCAGCGTTTTGGATTTAGGGTTTGAAGTTTTTGGCTTGGGGCTTAGCGTTTCGGATTCTAAGGTTGGGTTTCAGTGCTAATTATTTGAAATATATTCGTTACACTTATAACCGTTACTGCTACATACGATCACTATATTTCTACTCTTCGCGTGAGTATTCTTGGTATTCTCTTGTTACTGTTGTTATTGCATTACCGGAATTTAGGCCTTCGGGCCCAAACACCGAATCCTGAACCAAATCTCTAGATCCTGAGCCCTAACTTAAACTGCGTAGGGCTTGGGACTCAAAAAGTAATTCAGGATTTAGGATTGGGAGCCTAGACCTTAAACCCTAAATCCCAAGACCCTGATCCCGGACCCTATATTTCTGCCAAGAAGCCACGTGCACAGGGGCTGGTCAAATCTCAATGCAAACGCGAACATCTCCTTGTCAGGTTTTTTTGGCTTAGGATTGTTTAGGGTTTAGGGTTTAGGGTTTGGGGTTTGGGGTTTAGGATTCTAGGATGTGGAAGGGGTGGGATTTAAGGTTTCCAACAGACCTAGACCGTTGGTTCAGGATTTGAGGCTCGGCTCAAGGGAGCTCCTCCCATTGAGCCTTCAGGGTTTAGGTTTAGGGCTTAGGGTTTAGTAGGGCTTAGTGCTGCGGGACTAGCCTTCACGGTATTGGATAGACAACAGGTTGGTGTTTAGGGCCCTAAACCCTAAACCCTCCTAAACCCTAAACCCTAAACCCTAATTGAAAATGAAGCTGCTACAAGGGCTCCTAGGGATGATAAGTGGTAGTTTCCCTGAGTAGGACTCCAGCAGACTTTGGATAATCTTTAAAACATAACTGTATATAGAGCCCTTTATATGGCCCCTACTATAAAGTGCTAATGGATTGAGACAGGACCCAAGCTGGAGGGTTTGCCTGAAACCGAATCCCTGAACCCTAAACCCGAATCCCAAAATCCGAAACCCTAAACCCTAATCTCGAAAACCCTAGTCCCGAATTCCTAAACCCTAAACCCTACATCCTAATCCCTAAATCCTGAGCCCGGACGTGAACATTCGCTGAGGCGTCCAGCCTCAGGCCGTGAGTTGGAAGCCTCTTTCTCTCCCAGGTCGGGAGTGACATGGTACCCTAATATGCTATACACTATACTCTTAATATACTAGAATAGCAGATCATATACTATAGTATACTGCAATATGTTATGATATTATAGCATATTATGATAGTTTAACATATCCCAGGACAATCCTACCGCTGTGTTTCTCGCACCTGGCCCCAAAAACATGTCAGTTGCAGCCTAAGACGTAGAACCCCTCAATTAGAGATCAGCACACTATTCAACCCTAAACTTTAAACCTCGGGTTCTTAAATCTACTTGCTATACTGCAAGACCTAAAAGCCAAACCATCAAGCCTCCGTAAGCCTCATTCCGCCAAACTTGGGCCCTAAACCCTGAAGACTAGACCACAACCCTCTCGTTTGGAGTCGCGCGCGCTCTTTTGACTCGCAAGATGCCACTGCAAGGCGATGTGCCAACTCCATCTTAGGAGCACAGCTCGTCCCAGATTGGCTGGATGCTCTTTCAACGCCATCCTTGCGTGCGAAAACTTAAACCTCTAGGCTTTAGATTTTATGGTAGGGACCATTCTCCGAGAACAAATGGATGATTGCAGGCAGGTTGCCTTTTGACCCTCCCCACCAGGTCTTCTTCACAGTACACACTCACCTGCATCGGGTTGCAGATCGCTGCCAGATCGATCACTAAGTGATCTAACCTCGGATGAGATCAATTTTAATGGGATCCATATCAACAGGAGAAAGTCGCAAAATTCGGCTTGGGCATATTTCCTCCATGTAGCTGATGGCCCTTGGGCCGTAGCTTCCAGTACAACTGCCCAGAACGGATAGCTTCGCTGGCTAAGCCTCAGCATGCAATGAAATTTTGCTGGCTACTTCAACAAAATTGGAGCCCTAAATATTTGAGGCCAGTAGCTGTTCAAAGCGGCATGGTATGCTTGATTGAAACGCTCAGCCCTACGGCGCTCGTCCAGAGTGAGGAAGGCTCCGCCGCGTGAAAAGATTTTTCTCATCTCGTCCAATGCAACGAAAAGTCCTGCCCGCAGCTGGTCATGCAGCTGTCTCGTACGCGATGCTTCCCGCGAGGTGATTCTCGCCAGCCACCGAATCAATATCACAGATTCCTGCAGGGGTTGGCACGCCAGATTTGATGCCCTAAATAACCCTGAACCCTAAACTCCTAAACCCTAAACCCTAAACCCTAAACCCTAATCAAATTTCATCTAGAACCCCAAAACCTAAACCCTACGTGCACCAAAAAAACCTATATAATGTCGGTGTGGGGTCTGACTTCGGACTTGCAGGCAGCTCTTAGTTTCAGATTTGCCGGCATAAGATTTGCAGGTGTTCCACGCCTTAGCCCTATATATATCCTAAACTCCGATCCACCTTGCAAATGGAAACGCATTATGAGTTTTCAGCCTAAACCCTACACAAGCCCTTAGCCTCAGCTATTTTACAAACCCTGAACTGTGCCAAGCCGCAGCTCCACTCAGGTGCCTTTGAGCAAACGTAGGAAAAGATTTTGCGCTCCCAGACTTCAGTGCTTCCAGACTGAAAGGAGGTGCTCGACGTCCTAGAGGAAAATCGACTATAGGGTTTCGGGTTCATGGGTTCAGGGCTAGGGCTTACGCCATAACATTAGAACTAGAAAATTGAGCAGAGCTCCATCCAAGAGACGCACGTGTTCAGCTTTGCACATTAATGCAAACTCGCTGTATGCTTCAGAAAGGCAAGCTTCCTGTGTGGAGCCTGACCAAATAGAGCGATCCGATGTCATTTCCAGTAAAGCCTCGGATGCCCCAAGTGCAGCAAGGCATCTCCATCCAAACCTCCAGAAAACCCCGAAAACCCTTATACCCTATAGAGACTAAAATCTAAAACGCTATGGCGGCCAAGCATCCGACGCGGCGGCATCAGGCGCCAGGGATAAATCCAAAATGTGAAGTAGATCTTGAAATATCCGAGTGATGCTGATGCCGGCCAACAGAATCCAAGGGCTTCTAGAAGCGTTCCGAATGAACTCCTCTTCGGTGATCATCCTCGGTTTTTGGTCATGGCAGGCAAGGCGCTACTGTAGCAGACGTGTTTTTTTTCGGGTTCAAGGATTTACAGCGAGAAAATTCTTGATCTGGTAGTGTACACAAGCATCGTAGAGCGATGAAGCGCATCACGCCCGTGATGAGTGTACAACAGCGGTCCAGCCTCTCTGCTAGCCTGCAAAGTTTCCAAACTGAAGCGCTGCATTTGGACTGCTACTCCGTGACCCCCAAGCCCTAGAAGCTTTCAACATTAATGCGCCTTGCAACGATGACACACATTCTCAGAGACCCAGCTGGTCTCGAAGCAGAAACATTTTTTGATGTACTGCTGATCTCCTTTTGCGCCGACCCACACACCACGCCATCCGTCAGCGATCACACTTTCCGGCATGCCAGTAAGCTTGCCCCAGGCGTCGTATGGCAGGGTGTGACCACGCTGGAGCTGCTGAATACTGTGGACGACATGCATGTCCAACTGTCGAACCTCGGCTTACATTCCGCAGAGCATCCATGCCAAATTTGCACCCTTTAAACTTTTAGTTTGGAGCATGTATAGACTTAAAATAAGGGTAGATGGTCCCCAATAGTGGTAGATGGAGGATCTAGGATTTGGCCGGAAAGAATTCTGGAGATTGAGCCAGGGAGCAGTGAATGGACTTGCTTGCGAATTGTCCAGGCAGTAGATCGGCAGCAGTCTATCCAGCGTAGCCCCCTTGCTCACCGCGCTCTGGAAGCTAACCACTAAGAACGATCGCCGTCGATGGGCCTCTGCGTCATCTCCATGCAGAACAAGCGGGATCGTCTTGGCGAGCTGCTCGCGCGATAAGTGCGGGAGTATCGGGTGTTTTTGGAACCACCTGGGCTATCTGAAGACATTTGTTTCTTTGAAATTCTCCGGCGGTTTTCAAAGGTAAGATCTACAGGATTTAGGGTTTCACGAATTTATTGGTTAGGGTGTGCGGTTTTCGGTTGGGAGTGTTTCAGCGCTACAACACAAGGCCTCACTCTCCAGTGACACCCGCGATAGTCCGAGCCCTAAACCCTATAGAGCTTTAGATCCTGAAGCCTATATATCCTTTAAACCTTAAACCATAAACCGTACACCTCAAACCCTAGATCCTATGTGGCAGAACCTAAACCCGAAACCCTAAACCCTAAACCCTAAACTCTAAACGGTACAAGCGGCTCAGTATCTTTGGTGTTGTCCCAAAAATTCTCGATGTCCTTACATTGCCATGCATCTCAGGTGGCACTGAATTGAGCGCAGAGATTTCATTGATTTGGACAAGGCACGCCGGGGTCTCCACAGAAGCGCTTCTGAAATTCTGCACTCGAGAATCTGTAGATTGAACTGAACCTCATCAGCTAGCCAAACATTATGCCCTAGCAATTCGGATCAGGAGTCAAACAAATTGGTGCTTTCGTGCGCTAGGGTCCATGCGTTTCGTGCGGCAGCATTATGTGCCATTTGGCTAGATGCACCTGTTGGTCCTTCGGCAATTTCCTGTCCACCAAAAGACACTCGATCCTTAGTCTAGCGCGGCAGGCTATACGGACTTGATTGAAAGCGACTTCAACGGCATTGGACGTGCTGCGGAGATTCTCTCGAGGCGGCGGCAACACCTTCCTCCAAGATTGTCTGTCCAACCAGCGAATAAAGTTTCTGTAGATATTGGAATCGGAAGAATAGCCGGCAAGGTCTCGTAGGCTAGACCTCAGCTAAATTCGAACCCTAAAACCTAGACGCCCAACCCCTACATATATGATCCCTATCCCAGGCACGGCAGGAAGTAGCCGGGGATCTTGTTCGAGATAGCATCCACCATTTTTTTGATTTTCGCAACAGATAGATCATGGGCCAGATCGAGCAATTCCACTAGCAGATCCATGGTTTCCTGACTTCCGGGCTTAAGGGTCATTCGCATGATGGGCATCGGGTTAATATCTAATTTGCATCCAGTTGGCTAAGGGCTTAGGGGGTTGGAAGGCTTCTGCATAAGGCTACACGAAGCACGGATTGGGAGTTCTAGGCGCATGGCCGATGTCGGTTCAGACTAGGACCCTAAACCCTAAACTCTAAACCCTAAACCCTATAAACCCTAAACCCTAGACCCTAAAGGCTTGGTGTGCCGGGTTGCAGGGCCAAGGTATTGGGATTTAGGATTGAGGGTTTCGAGTCTGGGTTTCATAGGGCCACATGTGGTCGTAAAATATAGGTGCATACCCCATATTTTCCGAGTCTTCGTTATGTAAGAGTTGTAGAGGAAGCCTCCTTCCCCAAAATGTCAGTTAGTATAGGAACTCTACAGGAGCGGGCCCCTTCAATTTTTGGGCCTGTACATGGGACTTATATACTAGCTGCAGGGTTCCGGGTCAAAGGTTGCGGATTCAGGCGTGCAGGATCAAGGCTTTAATTTATTGCAGGTAGGCAGCAATTCAGTGAAAGCGGTGAAGCCAGCATTGAGAACCTGGATTGCAGGAACCGCGCGTGCATGCATGTTGGGGTAGGTTCAGGTTCCTTAAATGATGGAGTTATACGATATAGAGTTTAGAATTTCTGGCGCATGCAAGAATCCAGAAAATCCAGGCGCCCATGCAATCTCCAGTAGGCATTTGTGTGGCCAAAGGCATCGGGCGACGGCAGCATCCGGTCCCAAGTGATGATCAGGGAATTTCAAAGGGTTGAGGGTCTGAGGCCCAAGCTAAGTTTCACGGAGAAAATTAAGGAGTACCTGAAGCCGTTCCTTTTAAGGGTCTCGACCTAGACTTAGGGTTAAAGGGTTTTGGATTTAGATCTAGACTCGACGATTTGGGCATGTAGACCTGGGTGATTGCATGGTTGGGGCAAAACCTCGAACTGAACACCTTGCAAAATATTGGTTGGGCCAAAACTTGGAACTGAAAACCTTGCAATATATCTTCCTCTCTAGTCCGATTTGAGCAAACATGCATGCAATTAAGCACCCTGCAAATCATGGCAGCCAGACATGCGCAATCAGAAGGACAACCATGCAAGCCCAGGCGAGACTATAGCGATCCGAAGACTTTCGCGCACCGATGCTGAGGCACGCAAGTCTGGTCCTAATCTCGAGCGCGCCAAGTAGATCATACTACAGTCGCAGCTCACGCATGGCATTGCAGCACGTGTGCGAAGTAGAACTTTGAGCAGGGTTTAGTTTAGGGTTTGGGGTTTAGGGATATTGTCTGGCACACATACGATTAAAGCCTGCAGCCGCCGATCAGGCTGCACGTGCAAGTTTTAAAAAGCTGGGTTCAAGCAACGGCCGGGGTGGAAAGCTCATCTTTCAAGAAGCTTCAGATCAAGGGTCAGCTGAAATTCTTAGAATCGAACAATGCAGACGTGCAGATCACTTCTCAGATGCACTTTCAGTCTCAATGCCTTTGCTAGGCTTCAAACCAGCACCCCGAACCCTGCGGTTGCCTTCTTTAATCGCGTCCACAATCGGTTTCATGGACTTGTTGCACTTGGCCATGGCATCTTTCTTCGTGTTCAGGTCGCAGTTCTCCACGGTCGTCTCTTTGTTGAGGGTGTCCATAATAGTCTTGACATCAAGCTTCAGCTGCTGCAAGGAGGCGGCAAGCTCGGCGGAGAATGGAACCTTCATGAGGTCGCCCAGAAGGCATTTCATCTTCTGCTCATCTGCCAATAGCCTTCTGGCTGTAAGGTCAACGGTCTGGGGTTTTGGGCTTACAGTTCAGGGTTTAGGGGTTTCGGGTTCAGTAGGGTTTCTGGATGTGGACTCCTCTAGCCTAGGGTTTATAACCGGAAACTGACAATGTATGGTTAGGGCAAGTGGCTTCTTGAAGCGTGCTGTCAAATCCTTGTTCACCTGCTCCTCCTCCGTAAGCACCTTCTTCTTCTTTGGCAGCTTCAAGACCCCTTGAGCATTCAATGTCGCAGCGTTCTTGTTCACGTCATCAGCAAAGCCTTCCAACGCCGGCTTCAAGGCATCAGCAGCCGCTCTGCTTCGAATGCGGCCGCTGAACTTGATCTGGAAGGGCAGAGCTTCAACATTTCAGGGATAGTTTCAGGTTGAGGGCTTTAGGGTTTCGGGGGCAAGGCTTTGTAGAATTCTTTCGATATTTGATTGAAATTAATTGTTCGAAGTGCTGGGGTAGGCTAGGGCTTCTTAGGGTTTGCAGGGCGTGGCTTGAACTCGGGCCTTCTGCTCATGTTCTTTCAGCATGCCCTTCTCGTCGATACTTTCACGCAAAACTTTGAAGCGGTTCGCCTTCTTCATGGTTGGCGCCTAGACAGGCACCGGTTTAGGGTTTAGGGTTTAGGGTTTGGACCAGGGTCCCAGGTCTTTGCTAGGGTTAACCATTATAATGTAGAGGTGTTGGACAACAATCTTTCAGGCCTGCGGGTGGGGAATTCCTTCTCCTTGACCTCAGATCCAAGCATTGCCATAAACCTGATCACTAGCGATTCGAAGTGTAGTCTTATTTGAGCAAAGGAGCCATCGGTTAGGTGCTTTATGAACTCAGCTCCATCTGGCCCGGGGAACATGGTCTCCAGCTGCATCATGCTCACCTTAGATTGCCCAGGGCTGCGTGCACAAACCTCGCATGGGAGCTACAGGGGTTAGGGGTTCAGGTTCGGGAACAGGGCCCAGGAGCCGTGACGTAGAGATCCGCACTCTTCTGAAAGACTTTGTTGCGGAACTCCTCGGAGATTTCGATGCTGGCCAAAGTAGGATCTGCAATCACACTCCGCATGAAATCAAACCTGAGCTGCAAATCAGGTACGAACAAAGGCTGAAAAAACAACTATAGCGCTAAGAGACCTCTCTTGGTCTGACTTCGCGTACTCGTACTTTGCAAGGACCTCTGGGGCAACCCCAGGGGCCCTCACAACCCTTCCGACCCAGGCGTATCGGCATTTCCGCTCACTGTACGCCATATCCTTAGCAAGCTAAGCTAAGTGTAAAAGTACTCTGCGCGAATACAGCTCGACTGCACTTTTTACATGTAGACAAGGCTCTGATGGCCTTACCATGGCCTGAATTCGCGCCACATCCTCTGGGGATACTTTCTGCCTCTTGGTCTGAGGCGACGCCTTCTTTGGCGAGCGGGGCTTCTTCGGCGAAGGCTTGCTCGGCGACGCTTTCGGGGATGGCTTCTTTGGGCTTGCTTTAGGCGAACGCTTCTTGGGGGTCTGCACGGGCTCCTTCTTGAGCTCGCTTGCCGGGGAATTCGCATCCTCCTTGGATGGCGTCTTTAGTTCGGGCTTTCGAGGTTTGATTTGAGGTTCAGGTTTCAGACTCGAGGGGGCTCAGGGTCGAGGATATCAGCCTGCTATTCAGCCTAAAATTAGATTTCTGATTATGTAAGAGTTGTAGAGGAAGCCCCCCCCCAAAAATGTCACTTAGTATAGGAACTGTAGAGGAGCGGGCCCCTTCATTTTATGGGTCTATATATAGGAATTCATAAGAAAGGGGCCTTAGTTGTGGGAACTACCAGGACCCTAAGCCTTATAAACCCTTTAAACCCGAAACCTTGGATGAAAACATCAGGCTAGCAGCTGCCTTGCTCTTCTGCAAAATACGCTTTCGGCACGGAGTGGGCACCACTGGGGGGTGCCCAGGTTGCCTTACTGGAGTGCTTGGGGGGTCCTCTACGGCAGCTTTCTTCTTGCTTGGTGCTGTATCGGGCTCATCGCTCGCCTTCCTTTTTGTGTCCTGTGATGGCTGGGCTAGGGTTTGGGGTCCAGGATTTAAGGATTAGGGTTTAGGATGAAGGGTTGCGCTAAGGGCAGTCAGAAGAGCTCGTCAGAAATAGGTTTTGGGGTTCTGGGATGTAGGGTTAAGGGTTTAGGGTTTGAAGGCTTGAATTTTACGATCTAGGTCCTCGCTGCTCTTCTGCTGGGTCCCACACTCCTTCTTCTTGGTCTTTGCTTGGGACGCGGGCGCCTCCTGGTCCTGTGCAAGAATCTTAGAGTGTACTACACCGGAATATTAATATATCCCAAAAAGCCCTTAGGCCTCGAAAGCCCATAAACCCCTTTATACCACTGGACTTTAACTTGGCATTAAAACCGCATGCGTGACACAACCCCTCCTTGACTTGCTTTCCTGTGGCTTTTGCTGAACCCTTCTGCTCCTTCTGCTTTGCTG